>ML339103.1:0-134950 GCA_005239505.1 Nicotiana paniculata | reverse complement strand
ATATATATATATATATATATATATATATATATATATATATATTCTCATTTCATAGGCCTCGCTTGGCACAAGTATATATGTTATCCACACTCTATTTCCCCAGTTTATTTACTTCGTTTTCAAGTATCTTTATAGTTTATCATCGGCTAAACTCATTCAATCAAGGCATTTAGTACACATACGGGCATTTAGGAGTAATAAGTACCTCGAGTTTTCCTCACCCAATTGGTATACTAGTTTTCATTTAGAATACGACTCAAAGACATACTATTTTAATAAGTAACCATAATTTAAACCTCTATCTTTCCTCAACAAGCTCATTCGGAATAATTAAGTTTATAAGTTCATACAGGGTGACCCGAAATGTAGTGATTAGAAATTTTGAGCCAATTATACTTAAACTTTACGGAAAACATAACAGAATCCCATTCCTAGAGATAAAGTTTATCCAACATAACTGGTTGAGCTTTCTTTAGTACTTTTAGACGATTACGGTTTAGCAGCCTCAATCTATTCTAATAATTCAACAAAATTGAAGCCAAAGTTAGAAAGATAATTGTAATTCTAGCTCACTAGAGCATTCCATCAAATACTATATGTGTAGTAAGGCTTTTAAGTACCTTTTTATGAAAGATTCTACCACACCTCAACCCATTTTTAGCTCACAACCTCCCTACATATTTTAAGAACACATGAATGCAAGATATCCATTCCCACACCCAAGATTTGTCTTCCTAATTATCCCATTTTTACTAGATTTCCAAAATTAAGAGTTAGGGTGATGAAGCCTTACCTCTTAGGGCCAAGAATTAGCTGCCTCACTTGAATATCTTCAAAGATTTTTGCAAGGTTGAGTGTTTTATTGTGTAGGTTGAGCTTTCTCTCTCTATATTGCTCTCAACTCTCTCTAAAATGATCAGAGTATCGCCCTATATGAATCCCCAAACATTATATATTAATATAGGGTCGGGTTATAAAAATAAAAAATGGACCCTCCGACTCAGATCTGCGGTCGCATATGCGACTGCATAATTATTTTGCGGATCGCAAAGTGGTCCCATAATTGATGCTCAGAACTGGGGTGTTACAGTTTTGGTTTGCGGCAGGTCTATGGTCCGCAGACCTATTATGCGGTTGCAAAATGCACTACAGACCTGATATGCGGTCGCATAGTGCGCCGCATAATGGCCTTCAACTTAGGCCAGCTTTTGCTTCACTCTGCGGTCATTATGCGGTCCGTAGAGTGATTATGTGTCCGCATAATGGACCGTAAAAATGCACCTAGTTCCAAAACATTTTCCTTCAGCTCAGAAACGTATTGTTCAATCCAAAAATTCTGAACCGCGGTGAGCTTTCTTGCCGCGAGGATAAATTTAATATTTCTAAACACTTTAGACTAAATCGACACCACAAGACCTTAAACCACACAGTGAAAGTTTTCGGGATCTTACAGTGAAGGCCTCTTCTTCTTCTTCTTCTATATACCCTGGCTTAACAAATGACCTGGGAAGGTGCGGGACTGGCTGAGGCAGGACCCACCCATTTTTCTTACGTTCATCGGCCCATTTTTCGTCAGCATGGGTAGCTTGGAAACCTATGCGAAAGAACTTCTTGTTGGCAGTCAGGATGACATGCTCTATAACGCCCTGTAAGGATACCTCGAGCTCTTTCCCGGGCTTGTACCCATGTTTGATCATTTCACTAGCGACCATGACTGATGCGTTTGATAAACAGGGTTGAGGACATGGGGTGCCTTCTTCGCACTGGCCAGTGACCACAATTTCAAAGTCTTGGTAGACGATGTGTTCACTTCCCTCTCTAGCCTCCAAATGTGGGACCGATGGGTCCCTGTAAATTGATTGTTCATCCTTTCCATGGACAACTATTTCTTGGTTTTCATGTTCGAATTTGACCATTTGATGGAGAGTAGAGGGCACGCCTCCCGCGGCGTGGATCCATGGTATCCCTAAGAGAAATTTATATGAAGTATCCATGTCGAGAACTTGGAATGTTACTTCAAAATCCACGGGGCCAATGGATAGGATCAAGTCAATTTCCCATATCGTATCCCGCTTGACACCGTCGAAAGCACGTACACAAACATTGTTTGGTCTAATCCTTTCCGTCTCGATTTCCATCCTCTGTAATGTTGATAGAGGGAAAATGTCGACTCCGGACCCACCGTCTAACATAACCCTTTTCACAAAATATCCTTCACACTTGACAGTCAAGTGAAGGGTTTTGTTGTGGGCGGTTCCTTCTGGAGGCAAGTCATTTCGGTTGAAGGAGATTCGTTTGACTTCAAAAAATTGCTCTGCCATTCTTTCCAACTGTTCAATCGTGGTCTCAATCGGAACATACACCTTATTCAGTGTCTTTAGAAGCACCTTCTGGTGTTCGTTTGAGCTGATCAGTAGAGATAAAAGTGAAAACTGAGAGGGAGTCTTTCTAAGTTGATCTATTACAGCATACTCCGAGGTTTTCATCTTCCAGAAAAATTCCTCCGCTTCTTCAGCACTTACCGGCTTTTCAAGTGGAAACCGCTTCTGCTTGGTTTTGTTCAATTCTTCTGGGTTGTGATACTTCCCAGATTGGTTTGTTTCATTTAATTCTCCCCTTACTTCCTTCCCTTTGTATGTGACCACTGTCTGGTTGTAGTTTCAAGGGACGACAACATGGTCTCTCATGGGTTTTTGTGGTACGCGGCTAATGATCAAAAGCTCCTCCAGCCTAGGTGGAACTATTGGCCTCCGTGCCACACAAGTCCTTTTTGGTACATACATTTTTGGCATATTAGGCGTGGTTTTTCTCTGTTCAAATTTCTTGGGAGGGATTAACATGAGTTGTCCCTTCCTGGGGGCTCTTGGGACGTAGAGAATGGCCTCTTTGGCATGTGCTGCCCCCATATTTGTTTCCCCGGCCTTTTTCTACATTTTGGGGAGTGAAATTTATCTTTTTCTCATCCCTGACTTGTTTTTCCACCGCTTTGGGTATCTTTTCGGAGTCAGCGATGGCGATGATAGCTTTTAATGCTGGGTCGAATTCTTTGTCTTCACAGATCATCCTGATGACCGGCCTGTTGTTGTGAGACGGTAACAGGTTGTTGGTTACATTAGGGATTTCTTTGTCCCTTAACACTACCCGCTTTTGCTCTATCAGATTCTCGACTGCTCTCCACCCCTGAGTGATAAGCGCACCTGGTACCTGGCTGTAGGATAGAGATTCCGGATTCTGTCTGTTCGGAGGTGCAAGCTGCAACATGACCATTTGGACTAATTTTAGGAAGAGACTGGAGTAAGATTCACCAATAGGGGTGAAATCAGTTTTCCTTGGTAGTTCACGTAGACGTGTGTTATATTGGTAATTGTTCTGTGGTGGACGGGGATTATACGGAGCTTCATGAGGAGGGTTGTTTCTTGGAGGTGGAGCTCTTATTTGGTTGTAATGCTGATGTGGCCGGGTGTATGGTTGGGCGTTCATTACTACATAAGTATGAGGGGCCATAGCATAGGCTGCATCCGAGTGGGGGTAATAATGCTGCGGGGTCCTGGAAGGAGAACCAGAATAATCCTGGAGTCACCGAGAGTTTCTCAAGCTTGAAGCCATCATGGCTCCTTCTTCTTTTTTCTTCCGGCTTGCTAAACCTCCTGAGCCGCTCTGAATGGCTTGGGAAGTGGCTCTTAAAGCTGATTGACTTAAGATGTGGCCTATTTTCAGGCCGGTTTCTACCATTTCTCCAATTTTGATGGTCTCCACGAATGATTTGCCGATGATAGACATCATGTTTCGGAAATAATCGGCCTCTTGGGCCTGTAAGAAAACACTGACCATCTCGGCCTCATTCGTCGGGGGTTTTACCCTGGCCGCTTGTTCACGGCATTTGATAGCGTATTTCTGGAAACTTTCCGAGGCTTTATTTTTGAGGTTGGTCAAAGAATTCCTATCCGGGGCTATATCAACATTGTATTGGAATTGACCTACAAAATCCCGGGCTAGGTCATCCCGTATGTGCCAATGGGAGATGTCTTGGTCCATATACCACTCAGAAGCAATTCCGGTGAGGCTCTCTCCAAAATAGGCCATTAATAGCTCCTCTTTTCCACCAGCACCCCTTAGCTAATTACAATATCGCTTTAAGTGAGCAATCGGGTCTCCATGCCCGTCATATCTTTCGAACTTTGGCGTTTTAAAGCTAACAAGCAAATGCACGTGAGGGAACATGCACATATCAGCATATGACACGCTCTTTTGGCCACTTAGGCCCTGCATATTCTTGAGGCTTTGCTCGATGCTTTTTATTTTTCGTGCTATCTCCTCTTGTTCAGGATTCCTCACGGCTCTCTCATGTTCTATGAGAGACTTAAATTGTGGGTGCTGAGGATAGGAATTTGGGGTAACCCGAGCGGTGTCCAATTGAAATTGGGGTGCATGGAAAGTGAAAGTTGATGGTTCGAAGCTTTGTTGAGACAATGTTGGTTGTGCCATAGTAGCAGCTGGTGGTGCTGTGAACACTGTAGATGATATTCCTGAAGATGGTGCCTGAGGGCAAACCTCATAAGGCATACCAGCGAAGTTGGTTGACATGGTGGGGGTACCCAAATGGAATGAATGGGTTAGTTACTGGGATAGGGACATTGGTAGTTCCTCCCGTCCTAGGGATCAATTCATGGAATCCAGGGATAGTACTGGGTGGCTCCCTGCCATTGGACCATGCGTCCCACATTTCCAGCGTGCGGCATCATAGCCTTATATTTTTTTCCTCAGCAGCTGCTGACTCTGGCTGCGGGATAACTGATGCTGGGCTATATTCGGGCTCGATGATAGGTAGGTGACTTTCTGAGACCATGGCGATACTTCCTTTAGATTTCGTGAAATAAGGGTGTGAAGCCAGATTATCACCACAAACCCAACCACCTAAAAATAGAACATGTTCTTTTAAAGCATATACAACAAACCGGTTAGTTTGAGACATTTAACACATAGGGAATCGCATATTGGGGGATGCAATGCACCTAAGCACTTAGACGTTTTTCTAAATGTTTTGTGACGGATGTGTGTTTCATCCCAACTTTATTATCTCCCTCTTTTGCTTTCTTAATTACTTTCTTTAGGGTTATGATCTAATCCTACGTGGATTACCTATGTATCATCACACCGCATGAATTAGATCATTACGTAGTTCAGGAGATAAGTATGGAGTAACAAAGCACATTTTTTTCATTTTATTAACAAAGATATCTCTTTTTTTGGTTTTTCATTACAGGGAATTGAAGTACTGACGACTATAAAGGAAAAACAGTACAGAAAAATAAACGACAAAACAATTTTGAACAAAATTCTAGAAAGCAGTAAAATACATACTCGAAAACTAGAAAGTCAAAAGTACATGAGGGCCTCTACTGGTCTTCTTGGAGCCTGCAGGGCATTAGCTGGTCTTTGCGCGGGCCTTCGCGCAATGTCTTCTTGAAGACGGTCTAAGTCATCCATTACTTGGTGGATGAAGGTCATCATAGAAGCGAAAAACATGGACTTAGTCATGTCTTCACACTCGTGACATTTCATCACGACATAGTCAGTTATCTCCTTAATCTTGGTTCTGCTAACCCTTTCTCTTGAAGCAGACGCCCAATTTGCTTTGCCCGGGTTCCAACACTCATGTGTTGGTATTGTTTTGGTCATGTAGTTGTTGCACGCTTTCTTCTAGTTGGCAAATTAGTGCTTAGCAGTGCTCTTTTTCTGTCTTAAAGTCTTTGGTTTGCTGGACCATTTCATTCCCAAGGGAAAACAACTTTTTCTTTAGAACTATTATTTCTTTGCATATTTCTGTCTCAAATGGTGGGCATGTTCTTCTGCTCCCTTAGCTAGTTTTGTTTGAGCATATAGCAAATCCTATTCGGTCTTTATCAAGTCAGATGCATAGTCGTGGACCTTCATTCTTAATTTGTTGATTATTTTTCCATCTCTCTCGCTTCTTACAAGCATTTCGACAGCTATCCTCATGTTCCGAAGTTGGGCTCGGAGCGCCTCGTTCTCTTGGGTCAATTTTCTCTTTTCACCTTCGGCTACCTGTGCCTGTAAGTCATTGTCAAATGCGAGGTTTCTCAACTTTTACTCTAAGGCATGGATAGTGGCTTGATATTTCTCTTCTTTTTCTCCCCAGGCCAAGCGTTCTTGGACTTTGTCATCGAAAGCTTGAATGTGATGCCTTTTGGTGGGCATTTCTAGTTCGGGCTCTAGTTCCTCATTAATGCAATTCCTTTTTTCGAACCATGCGGCATAGACCGGATCTACTTCACCTCTTGCAAGATTAGGTACTTGGGTATCCTCTTTCAAGATTCTGCAACCATTCCAGATTTGTTGGATTAAAGCCTCGGGAAGTGGGGCCTAGGGGTGTAGCTCAATAACTTGGACACTCAGGTCTTCATCCTCAGGCACTACTTGATATCTTCCCAATTGCCTCAGGACCCTCTGCGGTGCATATGGTTGGACACTTCTCAAGCCCATCAATAGAAAATAATTCTTTGTGGCTGACATGTATATGACTTCCCTCACCGGTAGCCATCCTAAAGTCCACTCAATCTGATTTGCCTTTAAAGTTCTCAAGTGGACGATCCAAGCTTCAACCCCTTACGGAGAGTTGTAATATTTTATATTTCTTCATATCTTTCAATGAAGTTGCTCTTGCTAGGGCCGTAGTTCATAAATTTCGAATGATGACGAAGGTGTTCAATTAGCCACATATGTAAAAGGATATTGCAACCTTTGAAGAATGTCTCCCCCGACTTACACCGTGTCAATGCCCGATAGATATCCGACAATATTAATGGAGTAAGTATGTGATCTTCCTTGGCAGTTAGGACTTGCATAATTCTAGCCATGCAGATATCAACTGTCCCCTTTTCATTTGGGAAAACCATGACACCTAGGGATGCCACTATGAAGGCAAAGAGATAGTGAATTTTCCAAGTATCTTTTCTTTGTTTGTTGTTCAAACCTTTTTCATGCCTTTCAAACCCCTCTGGATGCCCATACCTGGAGTACATGAAGTAGAATGAGCAGCAGCCCTCGTTTACACGGTTCTTTCTTATTTTCTTGCTGATGTTCATGATATCAAAGAAACGGCGCACCGAAAGAGGCCTCAGGAATATAAGCTGTTGATTTCTCAAACCTCGACCAAAACCTGGATACCCGATATTTCCTCCAAGATGGGAGTGAGCTCGAAGTCTGAGAAGCGGAAGACATTGCGGACGAGATCCCAAAAATTCACTAAAGCCTTGATTAGATCATTCCGGGGTTTCACTTTCATGATATCCGTGAGAGCACCCAGATGTTCAACTACCCAGTCTTGACCCTCTTTGTTCAAATCATACCACCACATTTGAAGCTGTAGTGGAGATTACTCTACGACATTTAGTGATGGATTCTAGACGGTATTCATTTTGTACATGTGAGTGGGTAGGGTTAAGGTTGACTCTAGTTTAAAAGACAGACCAGCAGACTCTTTTTACAAGAACCAGTTTTCAATTTTTGAAGAAAAACCACCTAAAGGTGGCTATTTGTGCAACATCGACCAGAGCGGTCATTTTTGAAATAATGGCCCCTTATTTCTTTTGAATAAAGTTTTGAGGCCGAAGTAAGGCACTTTTCTGTGAAAAAGTGATGTTTTATTGACATAGATGTCCGTTCTTAGCAAAAATAGCCCTTCGACAATATAAAATTTCTAAGGCTATTCCGACAAAAATGACGCAAGACTTAACCGAAGCTGGATCGGTTTTACTCTTTAGACCAATAGACCTACTTCATTACATTATTTGGTTCAAAAAATTGGGGTCGGCACCGATGAGATTTGCCTACGTATCCCACATCCGGTGAGAATCAGACCCGCGTAGTTCGGTCAGTTTTGACATAATTGGAAAAACATGATATTGACTAATTTTTTTTTGAAATACATTTCTTTTTCTCTTTATTTTTTGTTTCAAAAATTTTGGCAGAGTTTTGACGCATTTTCAAATATCGGGGTTTTTCAAAACCGGGTGAATTTTCTATCCTACCTCACTCTTGGTTTTTCTCTTGTTTTTCTTTCCTTAGCCAGTCAACAAACAAGCCGAAGCAATTGAATACACACGTAGGAGGTAAAATCATCAATATGATTTTTTATTTTGGGTACACCTGTACTAGACGGACCTAACCCCTGTGTTAAGTCCCCTAAGTTAAATAAACGTGATGCAAACAAGCGTTCCTACTAGGGATCAGGCATGAGGCTTTGTTATTCTGTGTTCAAACCTGAGGATGTATTCTAGACATGGCTTACCCAATCGGACAACTTGAACTGAGGTGGGAGCGACGTACCGGGAGCACGAAAGTCTACCCGGCCTAGTGGCTGATCCATCCTTGTCTTATTTGGTACGATCTACAACAAAAAGGTGAGTCACGCGAACGTGTGCACCATATTTTTGGAAGACCCAGAAGGGAGGCGTAAGAAGGCAGTTTAATACAACTCAAATAATATCAAAGCGGTAAATGAGCAGCAATTAGCACATTAGGCCCACAAATACAGTAATATCAACAATGAATAAAGCCAAGTAAAAATCATATTAACAAGCTCGAATTCTTGAACCCTGGACCAGAGATTCTGGGTTCGATCGCCAGCAGAGTCGCCAGAGCTGTCACACCTCCTTTTTTCCCGAAAGGGGGATATAAGGAGTTTTTCCAATTGAAGTGACATTATTTGAAATGGGATTATTTATTCAGAGTCTCCACTTGAGATAATTATTATGGTGTCCCAAGTCACCGGTTTATTTCAAATCCCAAATCGAGGAAATTTGACTCTGTTTAAAAGTCTGCGAAACCAGAAGATCGGGTACGGAATTCAGTTAACCCGGGAGAAGGTGTTAGGCATTCCCGAGTTCCGTGGTTTTAGCACGGTCGCTTTTGATTATACCTGGCCTATTTTATCTAATTACTCATTTTAGGACCTATGTATATTTAGCTTTTACCGCTTCCAATTACTCGATTATTCGTATTTAAAGAATTATCTTAAGACGAGTTACACATACGTATACTTGTTTAATTTGGCATGTCAAGAATCATGTCACGCATACGTGTACACAATTCACAACACTTAGTTTATTTAAGAAAAAGTTTGGTCAAATTCGCGAGAACGCGTACCTTAAATTTATTTGAAAAACCGGGATCACGTCATGCGAATATGTACGCAATCACGATAGTAGTTTAAAAACCGCGCCTAAAAGCATTTCTACGAGTGCTTGATTAAGGCGTTTTATTTTACTAAGAATGTTTGACCATGGTCACGCGAACATATACCTTGGTTTGTTTTTGACATCACAAGTATGTCACGCGTGCGTGTACATAATTGTAATAATTAGTTCGATTATAAGTATACATAAGTTTCTAAGAAATGCCCTATGTCGTGTAACTAGGTGTGAAGGTTCAATACTTTGTGATACACTTATTCAATTTAGTCGGGAAACTTATGTATTAACTATCCAAGAGATCTATGTTTAAGAGGGCTTTCAGTCTGATAAAGGCTGAGTCCACATGAACTCTGGCCCAAGACGCGTATCGTCCATTATTTGGACTAGCTATGAATTTAATTTGAAAAGAACTTGGGCTTGACTGAGTCTAAATGACTCTGGCCCAATGCATGTTTTAGAGCAACTAAATGAATCCAATCAAAGATGATTTGGGCCATTGTGATGATGAGTCCAAATGACTCTGGCCCAATACGTATTTATTTGAACGGATTTGAGACTAAAATTTGTAATAGAAAATATGGAATTTTACTTATATTTCATCTATCTTTTAAAACAGAATGCTAAAGAGGTTTGGAACGCGAGTAAAGTAAATCAAAAATTTGGTTTGATTTGATAATTTTTCTACTGATTTCCTAAGTCTTCTATTTCTTGTATTAACACTATGTTAATGTGATAAGTTTTAAAAAAAATCATTGTGTATTTAACACTTTAAAGAGTAAATGACTTTAATTGAATTTTTAACTTGATTTTATTAGCAAAAAACCTAGAGTACAATCCCATAGACCCAATTGATTTGGGCCTGAAACATACCATGGTTAACGTTCAGTTTGCTCAAAACTCAGTTTTTCATAATCCAAAATTCTAAAAAAATCAAACGAAAAACATAATTATTTGGTATTAAATGATGCGGCCACATTAACGAATGTATTAACTAACATGTCATGCAAAAGAAATCATAACTAAACTATTATAATTTATTAGCTAACTAACTGAGTTTGATTCTTTAAAGATAACCAAATCTACCTATTACTACTCTAACAAGTTTTCTTAAAATAAAATACTGTAACATATAGATCTTATGGAGAAAATCTTTCTAACATGAATGCATGTAGCTTAAACAGTTTTTTTGCAATTTTCAGAATGCTTCAACATAATGCTATATAACTTAAATAGAATAAATAGTGTAAATGTCTAATTATACATGGGTTTATACATAACTTCCAACTAAACAACTTTAACCCACTTGATTCATGTAGTAACTTAAATCATACACAAGACCATATTTAAACAAAACACAAACTTTTGACAAACAGCAAAAATCATAGCCATGATAACAACAAGATTAAACCTTTACATTGTTTAGAATAGTACCTTGATAGAAGCAAGAAAACAAACAGATAAAGAAAATATGTCTCTGAAAACTTGAGTAAAACAACATCAATGAACCAAGAAGAAAACCAAAGTTCTCAACTCAAACTTGACAACCCAGTAGAGTAGGGAAAAACAACAGGATTTTAAAACAGGAAAGGAATGCATTTTTTGTTTCTAATCTTTTCTAAGAAATTTTTTGTGTGGTGAATATGTGTTTTCGTGTATGTATGTATGTATGTGTGTGTCTATATTCCCTATGTGTGAAGAAAAAGGAATGTTTATATAGAGTGAGGGAGTGAAAGGGATAAGGGTCCAGGTACAAATGAAATATGCCAGCATTCCCAAAAAATCAAGGAAAAGGCATCTTTTCCCAAAAGGGAAATGAACAGCTGTCCAATTTCTGGTACCTTCTTACCACAGAAAATGGACAACTGTCCAATTTCTGGATATTTGGAATCTATCCTTATCCTTTCCTACTCAGCTTGGGATAGTTGTCCCTATTCTAGAAGTTTCTTAACATTTACTGCAAGATTTTCAAATTTAAAATTCCAAAATTGACCACCCTTTAGGGCCTTGGAATTGCCTCAGAACCAGACTGGTTCTGGGCCTCAGTCATGTGACTCTTGGTCTAAAGACCTTGGGCTCTTAAGCTTTACCAAAGCTATGAGCCAGTCTATCAGAAACAAGCCCAATTTTTTGAGCGAAGTTGAATGGCCCAAACGACAATGGCCTAGTTCCTAACACTAACATGCATTTCTAACTACTGATTTAACCTAAACAATTCTATTCAATTAATTTAAAACAGAAAATAAGTAAAAATAGTAATATTGAAAATAAACATGAATTGTTTTGGGAAAAGGGAAATCTGGCCGTTAAAAATCCTCGTGCCAATACACCCATATGAAATCTGAGATCCCTGATGGGAGATATTGGCACAAGGATTATTATACGAACTAGGTGGAAGAAAAAATGGGGAAGTAGATCTAGGGTTTAGGAAACCCAGATCTAAGATCCAGGGTTTTCGATGGGGTATTTTCGGGATCTATGGGTAGAATAGGGTTCTAGGGGGGTGTGGTGGTTGTAGGGTAAGATTTTGGGTAGGTTTAGGATTCTGATGTCGCTGTAGGCGACTTTCGGCAGCGGTGCTAGGGTTTTTGAGTTTTCAGATCTTAGATATAAGATTTTTGGTGGGGTTTTTGGGTGATTAGTTGGCATGGTGAGTTTTAGGAAGTGCATGGGAGTGTACGGGGTAAGTTTGGGTGGCTTTGGGATGTCGCCACCGCCGTAGGCGATTTCTGGCGGCTGCACAGAGCGGAGCTAAGGCTTCTGGTCTTAGATCTACTGGTTTTAATGGTATTTTTAGGGGGTTTGATTAATGGGGTAAGGCTGGGAAGAGTGAGGGGAGTGGACAGGGGTGGTTTTTGGGTGGTTTTAGGTGTCGCCACCGCCGTAAGAGAATTCCGGCGGCGGCTCAAGGCCGAAGGTGGAGAGGCAGCTAGGGTTAGGGTGAGGTTTAGACCGAGAGAGAGATATGAGAGAATGGGGGAGACGGAATGGGTGTTAGGACACTTAAATATAAAATGACTGGGAAGTTCCGAGACGTTGGATCTATTGAAGATCAACGACCAGGATTCACTGGCCCCAAAATGGTGTCGTTTGGTTAGGCAGGGGACTGGACAGGTATTGGGCTTGGGCAGTTTTGGACCATGTATTTGGGGATTGGGCTGGTTAAGATTGTCCCAGTCCGGCCAAGGTTAATTAAAACCCATTTTGTTTACTTGACTTTTTAAAATTTAATTATTTTAATTAAATCCTAAATTAAGTACTAAATTATCTTAAATTGTAAAATCTAACTAAATATCTACTTGTATTATTTACCTATTAGCCAATTTTAATTTATTAAAAGAAAAATTACTAACTTTAACCCTAAAACTAAAAATGTCAAAAACAAACAATTTTCTTTTTGTGATTTTCTTTAATAATATAATAAAATTATGTAATTAGGTGTTAGATTTAATTAAAACCTAATAAGGCTATATGATGAGGATTTAAATATTTTTTGTTATTTTTCATGACTTCAAAAATGAAAAATGCAAATAATTTCAAATAATTACCAAAATTATAAAACAAATCTTGAAATAAATAGGAATAATCTATTTATTAGTTTTGTAGGAATATCTTTTTGGCGGGGCAAAAATTACATGCTCACAATCATAGTAAGGGATTGGGGGAAGATAAGAAATATAAGCACAACCGCGAAAGTGACCATCTTGACCACCACACATATCACACACATTCCACACGTAAGATTAAGTCGGTGCACATAATTCGCCCTCGGAAATATTTTTAATAATTTTTCCATGGGTGGTTTCCTCCAAAATAAGCATTAGGAAGATCAATTGTAAAATTACCAACATCGAAACTCTCATAATTTCAAGATGCCGTGTTTCTCAAATAAACAAGTAAAACTAAAAATAAAAAAATCAAATATTAAAAAATCAAAATAAAAGCTCAAACTTGAAACCTAGAAATATGTACACCTACAACTACACCGTTAGTTCCTCGGCAACTGCGCCAAAATTTGATCACGGCCAACTCTGGTCCTAAGAAGGGTAAGTGGTCACTGCAAATATAATCTGGTATAAAAATCCGGAGTCTAATCCCACAGAGAACTAAGACTTAGCTACAACTGTTTAATATCACTAAGAAGACAAATTCGAACAATTTGTAAGTTATAAATAGTAAGATTTTTATATCTAATTAACTAACAAATTAAAGAAGTGAATTAACAACTAAAGACACTAAGGTTTGGAGACAAGATTATGGAGGCCTAGAGTTATGATTTCCCCAATTGTTGGAATCCTTCTCACTATATTTTCTATAAATTTGCCTAAGTATTCTCTACTGATCGTGAGTACTTCAGGTATCGTAACTCTCTCCCGAGAAACTACAACAATTTACTAGACATATTCTCCCGAACTACGCTACCTGGCACAATCTTACCGCTCACTATGACCACGTCAAGACTTTGTTATTCCTAAACTCACCTTTAAACCCACCGTATTGATTCCTTATATACATTAGGAGTGAAATTATTCAATAACTACCTAAATATGCACCATTTCCAAGCAATACATAATAAAGAGGCACAGTCAATTGATGGCCATTCAATCAACAGAAATAAGCATGTAGTTGAACAAGTAAAGAAATTCAAAAGCTAAATTATATCCAAACTTAACAAGAATTCATCTTCCAAAAGGTTCCATCACAATCCTAGATAACAAATTAGCTATTCATAATAATGTGCAAAACTACAATATTAGAATTCATAACCAGTAATGAAAATAGAGGAAGAAAGAGGGAAAAACGTGGAGTTGAATCCTTCTCTTTGTTCCAAGTGTGTTCTTGCCTCCAAAGATGTTGTGTACCCTAAAGTAGTGTCTCCTCCCCTCAAATTTGTATTTTAGGATGTATTTATATCACTTAGGGTTGATGAGGGACGAAAATTTTCAATCCAACTTCGGATGGGAGAAGCTGGAATCCGCGTCTGCCTTCGCGAAGCGCGCGAACTTTGACGCGGATTCGGCTTTTGAAATTCTTCCATTTCGCGAAGCGATCCGTGCCTTTGCTTCGCTTCGCTGTTTTGTGCCTTCATTTTTCTCCTTTTTCGCGTCCGTTTTCATGCCACGCACGAGAATAGACGAGCTCCCAATCCTTCAATTTTTCTCTTTTTTTTTGCTTCAAATTATCATATTTTGATCATATATCATCCAAACTTGTTGTTACACATAAGAAACACATAATTGGCATATTTTATTTCACAAACTATGTAATCTCCCGCGACTCACACAAGAATTAATATACGAATATACTTAAAAATATGTACTTTTCATCATTTATCACCCAATGAGAAAGACCACCAAAAATAACGGTCACCATAATAGGCATAGTAATTCGATCTTGTTGGGTTGACCTTTTCATTCTATTTTTTCATTTTATGCATTCGCTTAGTGTAGCATGACATCAAGCATCTTATGATGCAACAAAACAAAAAATTGATAAACTAGGATGAAAAGAGTATAGTATTGAGAAGAATATTTAAAACAACCAATCCTATTTGAATATTTGTTTGTATAAAAAGTATCACGGCTCCGGGACATCAAAAATAAAATATCTCAGGTTATATATCGTTTTCTCTTTGGTGATTCTAACATCACATATATATTCCTTACCAATCTTTTTAAGAAAAACTACAAAAAATTATATTCCGTATATTTCTTTACTAGAAAGATTGTAATAGTATCATAATTGACTATAAAATCAGGTCAGCATATGCAAAATTCCCCATCAGTTTTTCCAAGAATCCCAGCAATTCACATGCTGAGTCCATCCAAACGTCGATGTCTGATTTGCATCCGAGCCCTTAAATCTTCTCCAATCATGAAGGACAGCCGTCAGATCAGCCAACTTTGCACTTATACTTCGACAACAATTGGCATGAACAGTTGCAACAACGTTAACATCTTTACTATCATCACAAAAGCCACTGAAATAAAGGGTGTCCAAAAACCTAACAGTGAGATCCAATTGTTTGAACATTCCATCTTTCATTAACTTGATCAAAACATCCTGGTCTTTCCATCCTGTGGAATTAATGTTGTCTTTTCCAGCATACCAAGCATCCAACAACTCTATGGTTTTGCTGTTTGATTTGATCATGTAGAAACCTGTGTTTATTGGGTTTTCTTCAGACCACCGGCTCCCATTGAACTTGTCTGTACTGATTTGAAGGTCTACGGTATGATTTAAGTACAAGTTCGGAAATGGATTCCTAAGCCATAGCACATCAGTGTCCTGTTGTATGTATAGACAAACTAAGTCAATGATCGACTTATGTTATATATATTGGCAGTATAAAAATCTATTTTTATACTATTGTTGTACTTTAATCTGTTATATTTGGTTATTTATTTTATTTTTCAGGTTAAGTATCAATTATAGGTAACTTAACCTGATCATATTAAATAACTCTATATTGTCAGCGTAGAGAAATTAATTGTTTGCAACTTATCCGCACTCAGCATTCACACCAGGGGCGGACACACGTTTAACAAAGCGGTATCATGCGATGTCGTTTCGCCGAAATTTTTTACTAATGTATTAACATTGTAACGAAATAGGTAAGTTAAAGAAATGACACCACTGGCATAACTTTTCTCTTGACATGTTAGTTATGTTCTTCAATTTGTTCTAAGAGGATAGAAGTTCACACATCAACCAATATGTAATTCTAGCAAATATTTAAGAGAGGCTGTATGGTTAAAACTTGTGACTAATTAAGTAGAATTGAATTCAGGGCTTTCTCTAACTTAATGCTTAGTGAAACCAATGGATTAAGGCTATTTTTATCTAGAAATTATTTATTTCCGTTCTCTTATAAATTTTGACACCACTTACAAAAATTCATGTGTACGCCATTAATTCACACCACACTATATAAACTTATTATACTTAAGTGATTTAATAAGGTGAAGATATGCAATAATTGAGCATGATTAAGTGAAAGAAGGGTATGCATAAAATTGGTACATATCATGTATTTATTAGTCTGGTATAAACACTGGGGTACATATAAATTTTTGCGAAATTAAACTAAAAATGATACACGTCCGGTGGTTTGTGATTCTACTCCTAACAACGAGAAGAATTTAGGAGAACCAAATGCAGATAGAAGAGCGTATTTCACGCCGAAATAATAGAAACTGGAATTGAGTTAGATTTAAACTTTTGACTTGCTTGTGACAGATGTTGATCTCTTATGTCAGAGGCAAAAAGTACAAGCAAGATGCACATGATCATGCTTGAAATTAAAACGTATGCATTAAGTGCTAATCAAGTCAAATATGGAACTTAATTATCACAAACGCGTTGGGTTAATTTGAATTTTGAAGACATTATAATTCGAGTTATACGTCTTCACTCTTCCCCCAAGATGCAAATTCCACATTAGTGCTATATTGAACTCAAGGGCACGTAAATAGTTTAGCAGCGTTTGTTTAATAGAATCTGACCAGAAAGTTGTCTGGAAATAGCAATCTTTTAAGTATAGTAGTTTACAGTTTCCTATAAATGATTTTTTCCAGGGAACACACTAGTTCAACTTTTCTTGCCATGAATTAATTAGCCTTTTTTCATGGAAAAAAAGAAAAAGTTTGGACTTCTCTTTGAAAATTTGAACAACTCTAAAAAATTATTTTTCAAAATTTTTACTCAGATCACTCATAAAAATTCAAAAACAACCCAAAATTATATTCACGTTCAAACGCAATTTCTAATTTTTAAATACCATTTTCACTTGAAACAAAATTTCACTTTTTTTTGTTGAAATTATACTATTCTTATGTCCAAACGCCCACTACGTACTACAAAAGTACTAACTTAGAACATACCCTTATTTTGGTAATTACGCTATACATTCGACATTGGAGAACTTAAGAAAAATTAACCAAAAATTACGGCTCGATTTACGTGTAAAAGCACATGCTTTAGTTTTTAACGGCAAACATTGACTAGAATCACTTTCTCTCAATTCTCCCTAGATAAACTGTTGTAATTATTATTCCCAGTTTTCACTTTATTTTCCTCGAAATACTACATGAAATATGCCTACATCACACTCATCACACCCTTGGATGCAGTTTTTTCTCATACTCTACGTGAATGCGAGATGTTTCTTGCACCTCTTTTTTACTACATGAAATATGCATCCAAAAGCATGAAAGAAAAATTGCTAGAACAAATTTGCAAGACACATAAACATACCGTAAAGATGAAGTTGTAACCTTTCTTAAGAACATCACCTAAGAACAAGGTTCTTCTCCACATCATCTTGATAAAATCTTGAGACATGAACAACTTTTCTCCACCAAAATCTACACCATCCGTTTCGAGTTTGTAACAATGAAGATGCATAAACTTGCACCGTTCGTACGAGGTTTGATCCATTGCAACGATCAAAAGGTGATTCACTAATTCCCTAGTGCCTTCTCCTTGCCAAAAACCATCCAAGAAGAGATCTAGCATTGGTTTATCTCCCTCTATATATGCTTTATTTACAACAGTAATTATTACCGTCTTATTCTCCGTTGCTGCTCCGGCCAACGCTTTTTCAAGATCATCTTTAATATATACAGTTTCATCTAACTGCATGCACCCCATAAAAGAGAACAAACAATATAAGACGTGAGAAGAGTATAACGTAGCTCGCTATACTAAACTCCCGCTAAGCTGCATGGAGCCTATTATAGTATCTTTTTTGCAAAAAATTATTTTCACAGTTTGAATTCGTGAAGTTGCACTAAGACTACTCTTAATATAAGGTGAAAAAATGTCAGAAATGGAACTGATAAATTATAAAGAGAATTAAAATGTTACCTGTTTTGAGGGATTAAAGAGTGAGAGTTGCCAAGGGAAGAAGGGGGTTTTGCTAGGAGAAGTGAAGATATTAATGGAGAAAAAGAGTAGACCAAAGAACAAAATCATGTACTTGATATGGTGACTATGATCAATTATAATTCGATTTTTGGCGTGGTCCATTGCTGTAGTGGGGATGATTGATTTGCAAGGCCGAAGAACTGATCTTGAAAATAGACTTCTGAAGGAAGAAATTTTATGAAGTTTCCCCATTGCCAAGTTAGTAAGTCTTTGTGTTTTTTATATAGCAAGAAGAAAATATGATTTATTTAATTAGACACCTACTATAGTCCAAGTGTCAAACCAAGGTTTGACTCTTTTTATTATTTGATCAATTATTTTGCGCCGGGCTAGGTGGGTTGAGTGCAAGAGAGTTTTATATATGGAATAAATAATGCTAACACGATACCGAAACATGAGACGAAACAAACAGTTGTCCATTTCTGCATTAGCCAAGATTTGGCTGATAATAATAAAATAATCTTGACCAAGTTTCTTCTTCAGCTTCAAATTAGCGTTTAATCTCTGTTAATCATCCGATAAATTGTGACCGTAAGTAGTAATTGTATGGGTCAAAATCAGATTGAGGATCGAGTCGTGCAAAAGAGGACGTTAAGAGCGATTCGCAAAATCATTACGAGTAGTGTGGTCAAGGTCGACCAGTGATCGAATGAGCTGCATAGCCTAGCGACCGGTCGTTGCCGAGGTCGAGTAGTAGAGTTAGGGATAACAACTAGTTTTGTACTGGTGTCCTCACAGGGAATATTCTGTCGAATATTCTCTTTGATTGTACTTTAGGGTTCTTTGGGAATATCCTATATAAATATAAGGAAAAATGAGAGAAAATGCATGTAAGATTATATTCTATATGATAAGAACACTTGTAAAAAGATAGGCTCTCACGAAAAATACACAGAACTACTTTTGGAGAGATTCAACTTTTTGTGGATTATCTATTGTCATTTCCATCAGACCCAAGAAAATGCACAATATTCTCATATATTTTTGTCATTGATCATTACCAGAGAAAGGAATCCTTCACCCTATTCAATATTGGGTGAATCTTCTTCCTTATTTACATTTATTGTCATTTAATATTATTTAATACTTAGTGTTTCTTGCATACTGCCGCATCTGGACACGTTTATTAAGAACACATTTATTCTGCTGTATCACTATTTATATCATTCACCCAAGATCTGAAGTTATTAGCTTTAATCAGAATTGACTCTTCTTAATAATAAATTAATTAGCTTAATCAAGAATTATCATTTTTTGGTTAAATAGTAATAACTCAAATGCGATAAGCATTTATACCAGGTTTTAAATTTTAGAAGGACTTAGATTGCCATACGATGTGGATTTACGCTTCGAAAATCGTTGTGGATTGTCATACGATGTGAATTCCCGCTTTGAAGATTATTGTGGATTCGTAGTAATAAATAGCAATAACTCCTTCTTATACTTAGACCTCTCATCATTGTAGGGGTAAAAACTTGCTCGCATATGATGTTTATTCCTGTCGGATATTGGTTTAGATTAGGGGTCACCCATTGGATTAACCGACCCGTTTAGAGGAGATAAACTTGAAGGAGGTTATGGTTATATAAGGAAGTTTCTTAAATCCTATAAAACTAGCGTGGATCAATTGATTCATCGGTGGTTTTTATGACAAACTTCTCTTCTTTAAAATCTCTCATTCAAGAGAGAAATTGCTTTCTGCTATTCTCCCTTAGAAAAATAAAAGCCATTGCAAAAGAAAATAAGGCATCTAATTTGTGAATCAGAATTTCGATTCCAAGAGAGGCAAAGTAACTTGGTGCAATAATCTTCATAGCAATTACAACAATTTTTGTTGCACGTAACAAGGTATGCAATTCATTGTCACTGCTTTGCAATTTAGTCTTTCAATACTAAATCAATAAATAGATGACATGCGTTTTGCATGTGTATTTCCAGTACTTAAAGATTGTTAGTAATTTATATCTAACAATCTATGTCACGATCCAAAACTATAACCTGTCATGATGACGCCTATTGATGGTACTAGGCAAGTCGATTCTCAAAATACTTTAATATTTCATAAGAGATAATTCAAAGCTTTTTCATAACAGAAAATTTTATAAAAACCGGAGTTGAACTCAAAATATAATGCAGAAGGATAGCCCCAAATATCGGGGTGTCACCAAGTCATGAGCATCTAGATAGCCAGTCTAGTACAAAAAAAACAATGTCTACAAGAGTCTATGTCTAAGTATCAATACAGAAAGGAAAGATAGCATATAAGGAGAGACAAGGCCTGCGGACGCCAACAACTACCTCGTAAGTCTTCGATACTCGATCGCGTACGAACTCAACGACCCCCGTGACCTGACACACCCGGACCTGCACATGAAGTGCAGGGTGTAGCATGAGTACAACCAACTTAGCAAGTAGCAGAAATAAATAAGGAGTTGAGAAGGCAGTGACGAGATAAACAAATATAGTTCATTTCAATAATTTCAACAATGAAAGTAGACATGAGCAAATTCCGGCAATATAGATCAAGCCAATTGCATACTTACTAAGTTCAAGTAAAACCCGTTATAATAATTTTTGGAAGTTCAGAACAGTAGCATGAATAAGCTAAATGCAGCAACAAAGAAGACAAATGCAACCTCTCAGGGTACAGTCACTCAAGCCCTCAATAGCTCAATACCCGGCTCTCAGCCTCAATACACACACTCAATAGGTACCTGCGCTCTCTGGGGGAATACAGACTCCAGAGGGGCTCCTACAACCCAAGCGCTATAATCCGCACAGACAACTCACGTGCTGCACGGGCAACTCACATGCTATAGTATCATATCAAGATCCGCACGGACAGCTCACGTGCTACAGTATCATATCAGAATCCGCACGGACAACTCACGTGCTACAGTATCAATACCTCACAAACAGGCCCTTGGCCTCACTCAGTCATGAACCTCTCTATTCTCACAGCCTTCAGTAATGAAAGGGATTCAACCCAAATCAGAATGCTATAATGTATCAACAGGGAATAACAGAGACTGAGGTATAATATATAAGAAATGCTACGACTGAGTACAATAATCAATAAATAGGAAAATTCAACAGATATTATGACCCCTGCAGGTCTCTATAGCACCAATGCATAGCCTAAACATGATTTCTAAGATTAATGACAGTCAAATTGTTAGAAGACAAGGAAAACCATGTAAGCAACACTAGGCTATTCGACTTTAAAGTCTCACGGGACAGACCAAGTCACAATCCCTCACGGTGCACGCTCACACGCCCATCACCTAGTATGTGCGGCACCTCCAAATAATCACATCATACCAAATTCCGGGGTTTCATACCCTGAAGACCAGATTTAAGACTGTTATTTACCTCAACTGGCAGAAATCCTATTCTAAAATGCCCTTGCCCCTCGAATTAGTATCCAAATGCCCCGAATCTAGCCACAAATAGTACGAGATAATCAATATAGGCTAAAGAGATCAATTCCACAAGAAAACTACTAAATTGTAGCCCAAAATCCGAAATCGGCTCAAACCTGGCCCCTAGGCCCACATCTCGAATCCGACAAAAATCACAAAACCTGAAAGGCCATTCACTCACGAGGCTAACCATACTAAATTCATCAAAATCCGACATCATTTGGTCCTCCAGATCCCTAAAATCCACTCTCCAATTCTCAAGCCCTAAACCCCCAAATTTCCAACTCAAATCCCTAATTAGATGATGAAAATATCAATAGATTCATAAGATTTAGTCCAATCCGGATTAGAATCACTTACCCCAACAATTTCCTTGAAGAATCCTCGAAAAATCTCCTCACATCGAGCTCTCATGTCCCAAAATCAAAAAGGGTATTCAAACCCTCGAAGTTGAAATTTTTTCCCAGCAATTCCGCACTTGCGACACTGCACCTGTGGAAATTCCATCGCAGGTGCGGATTCCACTTAAAATCCCAAGTGCCTCTTCTGCGGCTACAAGACCGCATCTGCGTCTATCGCAGGTGGGGGAACCCATCGCACTTGCGACTCAATCTCGCACCTGCGCCAAGCTGTCCGATTCTGCGACCATCGCAGGTGCGGAAAATCCTTCGCAGCTACGACCTTTGCTCAACTCGTCCTTGGACGCTTCTGCAGTCCCATCCCCGCTTCCGCGGGCTCGCACCTGCGGTTCCCACTCCGCATGTGCGATTACACCAGCAACAACATCACTTCAGCTGCCTCTCAAATCCCAAACCAAGCCCGAAAACCTTCCTAATTCCACCCCAGGCCCCCGAGACCTCAACCAAACATGCCAACAAGTCATATAACCCAATACGAATATAGTCGAACCTTCGAATCAGCCAAAATAACATCAAAACATAGATTACACCCGGATTCAATCCTAAAGAACTTCTATACTTCCGAATCCTGCAAATGACGCTGAAACCTATCAAACCACGTCCAATTGACCTCAAATTTTGCACACAAGTCCTAAATGATACGACGAACCTACTTCATGCAAAATCAAATCTGACCCCGATATCAAAATTTTCACTGCCGGCCAAAATCGCCAAAATTTTAACTTTCGCCAATTCAAGCCTAATTCTACCACGGGCCTCCAAGTCACGTTCCGGATGCGCTCCGTTGTCCAAAGTCACCTAACGGAGCTAACAGAACCATCAAAATTCAAAACTGAGGCCGTTTACACATAAATCGACATCCGGTCAACTTTTCCAACCTAAACTTTCAATTAAGAGACTAAGTGTCTTAATTCACTCCGAAATCACTCCGAACCCGTACCAACCAACCTGGTAAGACATATAACAGCTGTAGAGCACACATGAAGCAGAAAAATGGGGGAACATGGTTATAACTCTCGAAACGACCGGCCGGGTCGTTACAATCTATATCTATCTATATCTATCTATCTATCTTCTATATTATTATTATAAAGCACGAATCCCAGGAAGCTAAGTATTGATGGACTAAAATATCCTCAAAATCTTGATAGACTTTTATACCCTTAAAATATAAGTTTTTCTCGGACAAAAGTGTAACTTTTAAGGCCCTTCATTCAGATTTAGGACTTTGAATGTATTACTAATTCCTTTGAATTTGGATTATTACTTAAATTCTGTTTGGTACACAACTATGTCATACTTTAAATCCATCTAAATTACGACCTAAAGGCAGCTCTACTAAAAGAACTCAATAGATCATTGCTGCTAGAGATTATGAAAGCTTAACCTTTTGATAAAGGGATACCAATTAGATCTCTTTTTTCCTTAAATTCTATTTTTCCCTTAATCCAACATATCATATATGCAAATTTTATGTTGGACTGCGTTCTTCTTTATACCATACATATACTTTATATGCTTACCAATCAGTTGCAAACTGTTATTTTCTTTGCAGTAAGCACTACTATAGATTTGAAGCATCTACTTGAATTTGGCAGACAAAGTCATTCAGCTGAATGGACGAGGCCGCTGGTTAAGGTGACTATTTCAGCCAATTTATTTTTTCTTCTTCATTCATTTTGTAAAATAGTTTTGTAGTTAAATTACTGTATCTGATAATTGAATTTGACGACAAATCAGGTTTGTACGTTGCTATTGGATGGGTATAAGCATAACACTGCATAACTCTTTGTCTAATCAACCTCCTGTTTTTGGTCCTTAAAATATTTAATATTTTCTTTTTTACCCCTTTGTTCAAAATCTTATGGAGAGCAAATTTTAGGCTGCATTCATTGAAAGCAACAATAGGATGCCCTGCACAGTTATACTTTGATGATTTTCATGTAACTGTGACAAATGTACTCTATGTCACCAATGATTGTATTTTGTATAAGTTCTGACCTACTAATTAAATTGCAGGAAACTTGTGTTCCACTGGAGAAATTGCATGGCCATTATGGGGAAACCCTTTACGAAGGAGATACGTTATATATATATATATATATATATATATATATATATATATATATATTTCTGCTAGAGAAGTTTTTATGGTTAATATGGTTTAAGAGAAATTAATCTCATATTTTTTGATGAGGCCTTATTGCATAATAATTTCTGATTAATAGAAGGTCCTTAGTTTAGTGTCTCAAAGAGGTTTATCTAATGGCATAACTAAAAGGTCAATTGTTACAAAAATGTCATGACCCAAAGCCTAACCTGTCACGACCCAAAACCTAACCTGTCACGACCCAAAACCTAAAGGTTTATCGTAGAACTAGGCAAGCCGGCATTCTTAATATGCTTTCATTATATATAATAGAAGTGAACTAAAACAGTTAACTTTAACAGAAGGTTTACATAACTACGGGGTAAAGACCCAAAACTCAAGTGCGGAATAATAGCCCGACATCGGGTTGTCAATAAGTCATGAGCATCTAACAAAATCTAGAAATAGAATCTACTACAGTTTGTGTCAAATGCCAAAAAACAAGAGAACTAAGATGATAAGAAGGAGGAACAAGGACTGCGGACGCCGACAGCTACCTCGTAAATCTCTGAAAGTCAGCCCGCGCAGGAACTCAGTGACCGCTAGAATCGTACACACCTGGATCTGTACATGAAGTGCATGGTGTAGCATGAGTACAACCAACTCAACAAGTAACATAATTAGATAGGGAACTGAGAAGAAGTGGCGAGCTATGAAAATACAGTTCATTTCAAAAGTTTTCAGTAAAGAGTGAACATGCTTTCAAATCCGGTAGTTTAAGTCAAATTAGTTCGAGCTCAAGTAAAACAATATGAAACTTCCAGAAGTTCACAAAAACAAAAAATAGCAATGAAGTGCAATAATAAATAAGGGCAAGTACAACCTCTCAAGGCAACAATCGCTCAACTCATCTCAACATCTCATACTCTCGATTCTCAGCCCTCAATAAACTCTCTCAATAGGTACCTGCGCTCACTAGGGGTGTACAGAATCCAGAGGGGCTCCTTCAGCCCAAGCGTGATATTGCTGCGGCGTGCAGCCCGATCCAATACTGCTGCGGCGTGTAGCCCGATCAAATACTGTTGTGGCGTGCAGCCCGATCATTGCTGCGGAGTCCAATATACCTCACATAGCTCACAACTCGGCACTCAGGCCCTATCTTAGAAACTAGCCTCTCCAGCCTCTCGGGCTAACAGAATATCACAATAAATAGCCCAAAGAAAGAATATAACAAGTATCAACAAGAAATGAAAGAGAGCTCAGATATAATACACAAGTAAGACTGTCACGACCCAATTTTGGAGTCGTGATGGTGCCTGTCGTGGAACCAGACAAGCCGCCCTATTTTACGAAGCTAAATTCAATTCCCCGTAAAAATACAATTTTAAACGAATTTATTGATAATACTAAGAATCTGAAGTTTAAAAACAATATTTGAAAAACTAAATTTAAACCTCCAACCCCGGATCCGGTGTCACTCAGTCATGAGCTACTATAACATAAAGAAAAAGAAAAGGAGAAATGGACAACATTGTCTCAAAATAAAGAACAATAGGTAGAATAATAATGAGAAGACGAGGTCACGATCGCCAGCTGCTACCTCGACAACTCCAATGAAAACTCTGACAACTGCTCAATATCTACCGGGTCCCGATGTACCTGGATCTGCATACAAGGTGCAGGAGATAACGCGAGTACACCAACTCATAAGTAACGAACCCAAACTATGAGCTGAGAAGTAGTGACGGGCAAAACCTCAAAATTTTACAATAAATGATATACAGAATTTAGAATTGCTAACAGTTTATCAGGATGAGTAAATATGCCAAGTATGCCAGTATACTCTACATGCCATCATAAAAATATATGTATTAAACAAGTGTGGATATGAACATAGTGCTCACAACTCTCCCACAGAAGTCCACTCAGTACTATATATGGCTCTCAGGCCCAGAGAAGTTCCATCCCAGAATATGCATAAACACCGGTGACCGTAGTCACTCCGTACTGAGGAAAAAGGCCAATCCAACCCCACAGAGATAGTCCATCTTCGGAATACAACACTCGTACAAGATCCATGCCCAGGGACGATCCATCCCTCACATCACATCCACTTCGGACAAGATCCATGTCCAGAGAAGATCCATCCCTCACATCAATTCGCTCACTGGGGGTGTAACGACTCCGGAGGGGCCCTAGTGGCCCAAGCGCCATATCAAGTCAACGAAAGCATGATTTAATATCACTGCGGTGTGCAGTCCAATCTCATAACTGTCTCAATAATAGGCTCTCGGCCTCACTCAGTCATAACTCTTCAGTCTCACTCACATGGATCATAGATGCATTCATCAGCCTGAAACAATGATAAGTAATGCATATAATTAACAATACGGAGACTCAGATATGAATTGATATGCTATAACGGAACTGAGTATATGAAATCAAATAATCATAATTTGAGACAGTAATATACGACCACTCGGGTCAGCATTTTCGGCGTGAAGCCTAGCATTTATACTTAACATGATTTCTAACAGGTTCACAATTACCACGTTAACAGAAGTACAGATATCATCAGGGAATAATCACTAAGCGGTGCCATGAGATAAGCCAGACCACAAATACCCGGTGCACGCCCGCACGCCCATCACTTGGCATGTGCGTCACCTCAACAATAGTCATAAATCATTTAGCTCAGGGTTTCGAACCCTCAGAACCAAGTTTGGAAACGTTACTTACCTCAAAACCGGATAAAATAATATTCTGCAGTGCCTTTGCCTCTAAATTTGGCCTCTGAGTGCTCCAAATCTACCAAGTTCAGATTTTTATAATCAATTTATGCTTAAGGAATGAATTCCAATTGAAAAGTATCAATTTTAGCTCAAAACCCGAAATTAGTCAAAACCCGACCCCCGGGGCCGCATCTCGGAACCTGAAAATTTTTATACCAAAATGTTCTTCATCATCCCACGAGTCCGTACATATAAAGAACATTAAAATCGGAGTTCGTTTGACCCCTCAAACCAATCCCTAAAGGTCTCATAATCTAAAGCACTAAACCCACCTTTTTTCTACTGATTTTCATGAATTAAATGCTGAGATTGTGTTCTATAACCACCCATAAACGGGTTTTAATGATCAAAACACTTACCTCTATGAAGAACACTGATTTTCCTCTTCAAAAATCGCCCCCAAAGCTCTCTGTTCATACAAATAATGGTGTTAAAAGGTCCAGAATCACAATGGGCACTACTGGTGCCTGAGCCTCTCCCGCTGGGACCTCAACTGCGGGGACCTGATCATGAGCACTGGGAGGGTCCACAGGTACTGCCCCGGCTGCTAAGGGGGCTGCACCTCTCCCTCATCCACGGCCCCGACCACGACCTCGACCTCCAGCTGGTCTTGTTGGTGTCTGATCACCACGATCGGTAGCATGAGTCCTCACCATCTGTGAGAGAATGAAAGAAACAGAAGTTTAGTTCCAGAATTCAACAGAGTGGCACGACAGAATTCAATAATGTGGGATTCTTCCTAAGGGTTCCGTAGCCTCTCGAAGATAAGTACAGACGTATCCGTACCTATCCGTAAGACTCTACTAAACCTGTTCATGACTGGTGAGACCTATTTAACCTAGCGCTCTGATACCATCTTGTCACGACCCAATTTCGGAGTCGTGATGGCGCCTGTCGTGGAACCAGGCAAGCCGCCCTTTTTTACTAAGCTAAATTCAATTCCCTGTAAAAATACAATTTTAAATGAATTTATTGATAATACTAAGAATCTGAAGTTTAAAAACAATATTTGAAAAACTAAGTTTAAACCTCCAACTCCGGATCCGGTGTCACTCAATTATGAGATACTATAACATAAAGCAAAAGAAAAGGAGAAATGGACAACATTATCTCAAAATAAAGAACAACAGGTCGAATAATAAAGAGAAGACGAGGTCGCGATCGCCAGCTGCTACCTCGACAACTCCAATGAAAACTCTGACAGCTGCTCAATATCCACTACCGGGTCCCGATGTACCTGGATCTACACACAAGGTGCAGGGGGTAACGTATGTATTAAACAAGCGTGGATATGCACATAGTGCTCACAACTCTCCCACAAAAGCCCACTCAGTACTATATATGGCTCTCAGGCCCAGGGAAGTTCCATCCCGAAATATGCATAAACACCGATGACCGTAGTCACTCCGTAATGAGGAAAAAGGCCAATCCAGGCCTACGTAGAAAGTCCATCTCCGGAATACAACACTGGGACAAGATCCATGCCTAGGGACGATCCATCCATCACATCACATCCACTTCGGACAAGATCCATGTCCAGGGAAGATCCATGCCTCACATCAATGCGCTCACTGGGGGTGTAAAGACTCCGGAGAGGCCCTAGTGGCCCAAGCGCCATATCAAGCCAACGAAGGCATGAACTAATATCGTTGCGGTGTGCAGTCCAATCTCATAACTGTCTCAATAACAGGCTCTCGACCTCACTCAGTCATTACTCTTCAGTTTCACTCACATGGATCACATATGCATCCATTGGCCCGAAACAATGATAAATATGCATATAATTAACAATACTGAGACTGAGATATAAAGTGATATGCTATAACAGGATTGAGTATATGAAATCAAATAATCACAAAATGAGACAGTAATATACGACCAATCGGGTCTCAGCATTTTCGGTGTGAAGCCTAGCATTTATACTTAACATGATTTCTAACAAGTTCACAATTACCACATTAACAAAAGTACAGATTGGGAAAAATCACTAAGCAGTGCCATGGGATAAGCCAGGACACAAATACTCGGTGCACGCCCGCATGCCCGTCACTTGGCATGTGCGTCACCTCAACAGTAGTCATAAGTCATTTAGCTCGGGGTTTCGAACCCTCAAAACCAAGTTTGGAAATGTTACTACCTCAAAACCGGCTAAAATACTATTCCGCAGTGCCTTTACCTCTAAATCCGGCCTCTGAGTGCTCCAAATTTACCAAGTTCAGATTCTTTCATCAATTTATGCTTAAGGAATGAACTCCAATTGAAAAGTATCAATTTTAGCTCAAAACCGGAAATTAGTCAAAACCCGACCCCCGGGCCCGCGTCTCGGAACCCGGCAAATTTTATACCAAAATGTTCTTCATCATCCCACGAGTCCGTACATATAAAGAATAGTAAAATCGGAGTTCGTTTGACCCCTCAAACTAATCCCTAAAGGTCTCATAATCTCAAGCCCTAAATCCACATTTTTCTACTGATTTTCATGAATTAAATGCTGAGATTGTGTTCTATAACCACCCATAAACGAGTTTTAATGATCAAAATACTTACCTCTATGAAGAACACTGATTTCCCTCTTCAAAAATCGCCCCCAAAGCTCTATGTTCGTACAAATGGTGTTAAAAGGTCTAATGGTCGCGAAGGGTTTTAATTATACTTTCTGCGCAGGGGTTCCGCATATGCGGCCCACGTCTCGCACCTGCGGTCGAAAAAACCGCCCCTGCGACTTTTCATTAAACGGCCTAACTCCGAACCTGCGACTCACATTCCGCACCTGCGACTTCGCAGGTGCGGCCCACTATCCGCATCTGCGACCTCTTCCCTGGCTGGTCAAATCTCGCACCTGCGAAGCCTCCTTTCGCTCCTGCGGGCCCGCACCTGCGATGACCCATCTGCAGGTGCGGTTACACCAGCACCAGCAACTTCAGCAACAACACAAGCACTCCAAACTCTCCGTTAACCACTCAAAACCATCCCGAGCCCCTCGGGATCCCAACCAAACATACCAACACCTCATATATGATCATTCAAACTTATTTGCACTCCCAAAACACTAAAAATAACATCAGAACACCAAAAATCACATCAAATTCAAGCCTAAGAACTTTGAAATTTCTAAAATCCTCAAACGATGCCGAAACTATCCAAAATAACTCCGATTGACCTGAAATTTTGCAGAAATATCAAAAATGACATTACGAACCTGTTCCAACTTCCAAAATTCCATTCTGACCCTGATAGACTATTTTCCATTACCGACCGAAAATTACCAAAAGCTAACTTTCGCCAATTCAAGCCTAATTCTACACCGGTCCTCACCAAAATATTCTGAACACACTCCTAAGTCCCAAATCACCTAGTGAAGCTATCCGAGCCATAAAATTCTCATTCCGAGGTCGTTTACCAATAAGTCAACTCTCAGTTGACTTTTCCAACTTCAAGGCTATTTTTAAAGACTAAGCGACTAAACTCTCACTACAGCCATTCCAATTTCAAGCCTACCAACTCTAACACATCGATAACAGTATAACCAACCTATGACAAGTCAATAACAATAATAATAATGCAATTTCTACGGGACGACCGACCGGGTCATTACAAAGACGGTGATTGAGTATAAGACAACCATTAGCAGTCAACTCAACAAGTATACGATCGCCGCGGGTCCCAACAGTGATATCATATGGCCTAAGCATGGTGTCTAATATGAAAGGCAGTCAATTACTCAAACAAGGAGAAACAGGTAATAATAATGGACTATTTTACTTTACAGACTCCGGGGACGAACTAAGTCTCAATCCCTCACGATGCACACGCCCGTCACCTAGCATGTGCTTCACCTCTAAATATTTACATCATACAAATTCTCGGGATTCCATACCCTCAAGACAAGATTTAAGACTGTTACTTACCTGAAAAATGTAGAAATCCTACTCCGAAATGCCCTTGCCTCTCGAATCAGCCTCCAAATGCCCCGAACCTAGCCACAAACAGTACAACACCATTAAAATAGGCTAAAGGGATCAATCCCACAAGAAAACTACTAAGTTAGAACCAAAAATCCGAAAATCGGCTCAACCCGCCCCTCCCCACGGTCCACGCCTCAAAACCCGATGAAAATCACAAAACCCGAAGCCCATTCGCTCACGAGTCCAGCCATACCAAATTTACCAAAATCCGACATTAATTGGCCCTCCAAAACCTCATAGTTCACTCTCCAATTCTCAAGCTCTAAACCCCCAATTTTCACTTCAAAACCTCACTAATTAGGTGTAAAAATCAATGGGAAAACACCATTACTAAAGATAAATAGGCCCAAGGAACTTAACTCAGTGACAACATTGAATTACCTTCGAAAATATTCTCAAAAATCCCCAAAGCCCGAGTTCCAAAATGTGAAAATGGAGAAAAATCTCGAAGTTCTTTATTTATAGTTTCAGCCCAGCAAAACCGCACCTGTGGTCCTTTTTTCGCTTTTTCGACGCCGCACCTGAAAAATTTCCATCGCAGATATGGATCTCACTTAAACCCCCAGGTTCCGCATCTGCGGTCAACTACTCGCACCTGCGGGCCCTGCTCGCTTCTGCGGTTCCTCCCAACTCAAGCCTTCTCTGCATCTGCGACTCTACTTTCGCACCTGCGTGCTCACAGATGCGCTCATTCCTTCACATCTGCGCTTCCAGTCCAGCCCATGCTTGTCTGAACCTACAACCTCCTCCTTGATTCTACGGGGTCACACCTGTAGGCTCCCCACCGCAGGTGCGAAACACCAGAACACCAGAAAAATCTACCATGCCTAAGTCCAAAATTTCCTTCTGATGGGCATCCGAAACACCCCCGAGGCCTCCGGGACCTCAACCAAACCTACCAACAAGTCATATAACCCCATATGAACCTAGTCGAACCTTTGAATCACTCAAAACATCATCAAAACATCAAATTATACCCAGATTCAAGCCTAAGAACTTCTAAACTTCCGAATTCCGCAAACAACGCCGAAACTTATCAAACCACATCAGATTGACCTCAAATTTTACACACAAGTCAAAAATAACACCACAAACCTACTCCAACTTCCAGAATTCCATTCCAACCCCGATATCAAAATTTCTACTACCGTCCAAAATTGCCAAAATTCCAACTTTCGACAATTTAAGCCTAATTCTACTATGGACCTCCAAATTACATTCCAAACGCGCTCCTAAGTCGAAAATCACCTAAAGGAGCTAACAGAACCATCAAAATTCAAATCCGAGGTCGTTTACACACAAGTCGACATCTAGTTAACTTTTCCAACTTAAGCTTCCAATTAAGAGACTAAGTGTCTCAATTCACTCCGAAACCACTCCGGATCCGAACCAACCAACCCGAAAAGACATAATACTGATATAAAGCACAAAAGAAGCAGAAACGGGTGAAACAGGACAATAACTCTTGAAACGACCGACTGGGTCGTTACATCCTCCCCTTCTTAAACAAACGTTCGTCCTCGAACGGGTCTAGAAACATACTTGGAGTCTCACATAGGTGAGGATATCTGCTTCGCATCTCCGGCTCGGTCTCCCAAGTGGCTTCCTCCACAGGCTGATCTCTCTACTGCACCTTCACTTGAAGATATATCCTTTGACCTCAACTTCTTAATCTGCCGCTTCAAAATGGCCACCGGCTCCACTTCATAAGTCATATCACCATCCAAATGAATCGTGCTGAAATACAAAACACGGGACGAATCGCCGATATACTTCTGGAGCATATAGGTGGCAAGACAAGCTTGTAAGACACCTCCTTATCCTTTGAAGTACCTTAAAAGGCCCAATGAACCGGGGGATCAACTTGCCCCCTTCCCAAACCTCATAACACCCATCATGGGTGACACCTTCAACAGAACCTTCTCCCCAACCATGAAAGACACATCATAGACCTTCCTGTCCGCATAGCTCTTCTGCCTAGACTGCGCCATGCAAAGTCGCTCCTGAATTAATTTCACCTTTGTCTAATGGATCCTGGATCAAGTCTGTACCCAAGAGCCTAGCCTCACCCGGCTGAAACCATCCTACCGAGATCTACACTGCCTCCCATATAAGCCTCGTACGGAGCCATCTAAATGCTCGACTGATAACTATTGTTATATGCAAACTCCGCGAGCAGCAGAAACTGGTCCCATGAACCCCCAAAATCAATGACACAAGCACGTAATATGTCCTCCAATATCTGGATAGTGCGCTCGGACTGTCTGTCCGTCTGAGGGTTAAAGGCTGTGCTCAACTCAACCTGAGTACCCAACTCTCATTGCACGACCCTCCAAAACTGCGATGTAAACTGTGTGCCTCTATCTAAAATGATGGAAATCAGGACACCATGAAGGAAAAAAATCTCTCGGATGTAAATCTCATCCAACAACTCTGAAGAGTAAGTAGTACCAACTGGAATGAAGTGCGTAGACTTGTTCAGCCGATTCACAATCACCTAAATAGCACCGACTTCCTCGAAGTCCATGGGAGCCCAGCTACGAAATCCATGATGATATGCTCCCACTTCTACTCTAGGATCTCTAACCTCTGAAGCAAGCTACCCGGTCTCTGATACACATACTTAACCTGCTGACAGTTGAGACACCGAGCCACAAACCCAACTATATCCTTCTTCATCCTCCTCCACCAATAGTGTTGTCTTAAATCCTAGTACATCTTCACGGCACCCAGATGGATGGAATACCGTGAGCTGTAGGCCTCCTCAAGAATCAACTCCCGAAGCCCATCCACATTGGGCACACATATCCGACCCTGCATCCTCAACACGCCATCATCACCAATAGACACATCTCTACATCACCTCGTCGAACCCTGTCGTGAAGGACGAGCAAATAGGGGTCATCATACTGATGCTCCCTGATACTATCATAAAGGGAAGACCTGGAGACCACACAATCCAATACCCGACTCGGCTCCGAAATATCCAATGTGACAAGATGGCTAGCTAAGGCCTGAACATCCAATGCCAAGGGTCCCGCTACTGCTGGAAGATATGCTAAACTCCCCAAACTCTCCACCCGGCGACTCAATGCATCGGCCACCATATTGGCCTTCCCGAGATGGTACACAATAATGATATCATAATCCTTAAGAAGCTCCAACCACCTCCGCTGATGCAAGCTAAGATCCTTCAGTATAGATCTTACAATGAACCCTGTACAAATTGTGCCGCCAAATCTTCAAGGCGTGAACAATAAATGCTAACTCAAGATCATGTACAAGATAGTTCTTCTCATGGGTCTTCAACTGGCGCGAAGAATAAGCAATCTCTCTACCCTCCAGCATCAGAACACATCCAATACTTATCTATGAGGCATCACAATACACTGTGTAAGAACCAGTAGCTGATGGCAGATCTAGAACTGAAGCCATGGTCAAAGAAGTCTTGAGCTTCTGAAAGCTCTCCTTGCACTCATCCAACCACCTGAATGGAGCACCCTTTTGGGTCAATTTGGTCAAGGGCAACACAATAGATAAGAAACCCTCCACAGCGGTAATAGCTCGCCAAACCAAGAAATCTGCTAATCTCCGTGGGTGAGGATGGTCTGTGCCAAATTTGCACCACCTCTATCTTCTTCGGATCCACCTAAATACCCTCACCAGATACCACGTTCCCCAAGAACACCACTGAACCGAGCCAAAACTCACACTTGGAGAACTTTGCATAAAGCTTTTCCTCCCTCAATCTCTGTAACACAATCCTCAGATGCTGGACATGCTCCTCTTGGCTACGAGAGTACACCAGGATGTCATCAATGAATAAAATAACGAATGATTCCAAATAAGGCTCAAACACACTGTTCATCAAATGCATGAACGCTGCTGGGGCATTGGTCAGCCCAAAAGACATCACAAGGAACTCATAATGGCCATATCGGTTCCTGAAAGTTGTTTTAAGAATATCCGAATCCCGAATCTTTAGCTGGTGATACCCTAACCTCAAATCAATATTGGAGAACACCCGCACTCCTTGAAGCTGGTTGATCGGTTCCAAACCTACACCACTATAGAGTAACGAGGATGGTCGATGCAGTTTTACCCAACAAGGTCGGGATCAATTTCCATAGGGAGTTAATTGATTTGGAGTTAGGTATCTATCTAAGTCTAGATGCGTGTGTTATTCCTAATTGAACTTCCAAACATGATTGTGATGATTATACTTCTATTTCTATTTCTATTGTATGCTAAGACTAAAGCTAAGTATAATATTTTTGGTGATAGTTTTCAAGTCTTTAAAAGGACTAGGGTAATGACTTCCGCCTAGGTGGATAATTAACGGGTATCGAGAATCTAGGCAAGCTTGTTTTAATTGGGGTCATAATATAACCATCACACACATGTACTCACTCTATACCTCTCGGTAGTTTGAGTGACTTTGCCAATTTAGCTTTCTCAAGTCCAAATGGGTGCTCATGCAATATAAGTGATATTAGCTCAAGTCGGGTATTGCTATCTCTAGGTTTAACCCTTTAATTGGGGTTATCAATCTTTTAAGTTCACCCCAATTCCTTGTTAGCCTAATTTTCCTAGACTTAGCCCCTCTTTCTCAAGAAGAGCCTAAGTCATAAAGGCATGAATCAATGTTTGCAACCACTAATTCTACAATTTTAGCATGAATTAGGCTAAATAGCACTAACCCATAAATAATTAAGCCCTAAAATTCAAGACCCATTAAATACCCACATTAGGGAGGGCTGGGTCACAATCCTAGCTATGGGGTTTAGCTACTCATAATAACAACAGAAATCAAAGACAAAGATGAAATATAGTCCATAATATTAAAGTAAAAGATTAAAATCTTAAGTTTGAAGGTAAATCTTGTACAAAATTGCCCAAAAAGGGAAAACCAACCGTTTCACGTGCTCAGCAAAACTAAACTTAACCTAAAATAGACAAAAAGTTCTATTTATACTAAGCTGAAATTTCTAAACAAAAATACCACTGCATAGGTTTCGCTGCCGCATAATTCTGATCGCGGCTGCACTCTTGCTTTCGCGGCCGCGTAATTTTGATCGCGGTCCGTGTTTCTTCACATCTGGGATTGGGTTGAGCTTCATTTCATGGACCGAACAATTTTCACCACGTTCGTGTGAGAGTCTTTTGCGGCCTCGTCATTTTAAAGCGGATCGCCCTTCTCATTTTTGCATAAATTGTGAACTCTCTAAACCTTGGCAACCGCGGTCCGCAGAATCCCAATCGCGGCTATTATGGTACTTTCATGGCTGCCACTTTCTAACGCGGTCCGCGTCCATATATGTGCCCAAAAACCACCTCTCTGAATCTCTAATTCACGGTTCGCGAGTTAATGGCCGCCTCCGCGTTGGTACTTACGCGGCCACACTTTTATGTCGCGGTCCGCGTACTACACCTCTTGGTCTAGTCTTGGTTTTTGTTCAAGTTTGACTCCTTTGTGAGTTGATTATGGCTCCTTTGCCTCATTTTGAATAAACCCTACAAGCAAGCATATTAAGTTAGTTTCTGGGAATACCTTCATGCATTTTTTGCCCAAAACATAAGTAAAAGAGAGCAAATAACAAGCTAAAATCCCTACTTATCAACTCTCCCAAACTTAAGCTTTTGCTTGTCCTCAAGAAAACAAGGTAATTCTCACCTCCAAAAGAAAAAGAAAAGGATATTTCAGTTGTCCTAAGGTGACTTCATCAAGCATCAATTGGGACTAACAATTACCCTCAACACAAATGCATTATCAACAACATCATGTTACGACTTTTTGAGTTCTATACCTCTAACGTGACACAAGAGCATCAAGAGTTGAATCAATTCATCAAGGAAGCTCGCTCTCTCACGTAGGTCATTGTGGATCCCAAACTCCTTCTCCTCTACTCTCCATGAGAAAATCTCACTTTTTAGAATGTAACACTCAAATCAAGGATTGTGAAGAAGTGCGCTCATCACTCTCAAAAGAATTCCACAAGTTCGGTTCTAAGTACCATAAGATTGCCCCTTATGTAACTCACCACTAATGTAAGCTCACTCAACTTGAAATCATATAGGGCTTTAGCGGTGATGTAATGAAGGCTTTTAGATCAAGGTAGGACATAATGAACTATGATGGTTTCATCTTTCCTTAAGCACTCCATTTTCTCATTTAGGCTCATACTTTCTTGACTCTTTGAGTCATTTTCTTCTTCCTTGGGGGAATTAGAGAGACAAAATGTCACTCTTTCTTATTCTTGACAATCATTTTTCTCTTTTTTCATCATTCCATGCCTTTCAACATTGCGTTCCTTGAATCCTTTCAACCTTCACTTTCTTTTTGACATATATCTTTTTGACATATTTCTTTTTGTCTTTTCATCCTTTTCTTTGCCTTTCCTTTTCATCAATTCTTTTTCTTCTTTGAACCTTTTATCACTTTCAAATTCTTCGTATCTCCCCCAAACTTATGCTCTTGCCAGTTCATTCATCATGAATGCTAAGGAAAGATTGGGTCCCAAGAGAGGGTCATTATAAAATGGATAAAGGCTTGTAATGTGGCTATTAAATGAAAAAGGCTTAGGCTCAAAGGGGTTGACTAGGGATATCATATTGGTAGGATACAGAAGCTTTCAAAGTTCAAATGGGACCAAGGAGAGCCTACAATCACTTCTCAAGTCGAGCTACACTTAGAATTTCGCCTAGATAAACATTCAAGGCAAGTTCTAGACTTATTTGCACGGGACTTGGACCTGCAATTCAATACCTCACCTTTCAAGCTACTGGATTATTAAAGAGAATATAGCCGAGGGCCTACAACAACCCTAACTAAGATTGAAGATCACAGATGGCTCAAGGAAACCACTCGATGATAGTTTTAGTCAACTCAAGAGTCTAAATGTCATAACTGGAGCTATTCTTTGTCAATCAACTTGTCTCTAACCATGAGGTCAAAGGTAAATGTGTTAGTACCAAGTGAAGCTTTCTTGAGACACTTTTATTCATTACTACTAAATATCAAAGCAAAAAAGAAAACGGACTCAATCCCTTACTCCATCCATCGTTGGGAAGAGCCACCCGGTTCACACAACATCCACCTTTGGAAAGAACCGGGACATTAAGAAAACCAAAGGCTTATTGATCATGCAAAATGTAAAAAGAATCTACTAAAGGAACTAAGAAGCTAAGCTATTAAGGAAAAATACAAAATAAGTTATGAAGTAAACTACGGGAAGTAAAATGAATATATACAATGATGGAGTGAAATGAATATATACAAAATGGAAATGAATATATACATGGAATGGTAAAGTTATATACGTTCCAAAAGTGAAAAAATAACGATAAGTAAAAATAAAGAGAAATAGTATCATAGTTATTACATGCCAATGTCATCAAATCAAAATAAGACCCCCCTCCTCCCCAAATAAGAGATAGCATTGTCCTCAATGCTAATACCAAAATAAAATCAGGGAAGGGTTAGAGAGTAAGGAAAACTCCCTATGTGGTCTTTGTCTTCATGAGGTCAGGCACACTAGTGGGGTCCTCGGACTGCATAGGATCATTAGCTCCCTTCGGGTCCTCTAGCTGGATCTCCAAGTCCTCTGACTGGGGAACCACAAATCCTCTAGCTGACTCTCTGTCTGCCTCCTGCTGTGATGCCTGTGCTGTCTGTGTTGCTGGGGCACTCTCCTCCATAAGCAGGTCCAGTGGGATATCTCCGGCAGAAGTGAACTTCTCTACCTCCTTCTTCAACTGCTCCACTGAGTCCTTTGAGGCTTGAGTCTTCCTCATCTTCTTGAACTTCTTTCCCAACTCCTTTATCACCTTGCCATGAGTATCCAATGTCTCCAGGATTTTCTTTTGGTTGTCCAGGAGCTTCTTCTGGTTGTCCAGAAGCTCCTTCAATGAATCTTCTACTGATGGAGTTACCTGAAGCTGTGCTGGGGCTGCCTGTGCTGCGACTGCACTGGATAAGACACACAACTTTGATGTGGCTGCCTGCATCCAGTTGTTGATGTTGGATAATGTCTTAGTTACCCGTAGTGAAATCTGAGGGTAGGTGGAAGATGATGTCACAAATAATGGAGCGGTGATGGATGGAGTAGATGAAGGAGGAGGCATAGCAACCGAAGAACTCTTTGTTGTGGAAGGCTCTGACCCGGTGGCCTCTACCCTTGGATCTTCAGACTGGCCAGTAGGAATAATGGCTTTTCCTTTGGATTTCGGGTTGTCTGCTCCTTGAAGGCTGTACCAGGAGAAGGGACCCTTCGGCTTCACCTTCGTGTCATAGTGCCTCCCCTTTACCCCTTGGGATAGGGATAGGACTTTTCTTCCTTTCCGGTTGCTCTGGATATGTTTTGGGCCATGAAGTTCCCCACATGAAAGACCAAACACGGACCGCGTAAAAGTGAACGCGGCCGCAGAAGCAATTATCAAACTCTCTGAAGGTCAAGAGCGCGTACCGCAAAATTTTGGACATGGCCGCGAAAGACCAAACGCGGACCATGAAAATGTCCCCGCGTCCGCGAACATATATCCATACTCAGTTCTTACAAGTTAGGGAATGCGGACCGCGAAAAATAGACCATGGACCGTGAAATTCAAACAAAACTGGTACTGACGAACATTCAAACCCAGGGTTTTTACTAAGTGCAAAAATTAGTTCAATTAACAAGCATAATTAATAACCCTACCCCCTATTAGGCATGTAAACATTACCCACATGAATTTAAGCATCACTTTGAGATTATGGAATTTATTTAACCCTAACTAAAAAGAAAAATTAAACAAAAAGAAAAGAAAAGAAAAGAAAAAGATAAAATCAATTCAAGGATTTGAGCATACCAGTTGTGAAATTTTAGTGGAAAATGGACTCTTGATTAGTATGAAATGAAATTGAGAGCCAGAGAAGATGAAGATGAATAGTGCTTTAGTGTGGTGAAATTAGGGTTCAAAAAGTTTAAATGGCCTAAGGACCCTCTATTTATACTTAGCATATGTGGACCCACCGCCTTACCTGAGCGCCGTCCGCGAAATTCTATCGTGGTCCGCAAAAAATGGGTGCGGCCGCGAAAGTCGCTGCGGTCCACCAAATTATGAACGCGGCTGCATACTCAACTTCAGAGAGTTGTTATCTTGATCCTTTCAAGTACGCGTCCGTGGACAAAAAGGTGCCACCGTGAAATGCTAACACAGACCGCAAAATTTTGGGCGCGGTCCGCGAAAAGCCAAATTTTTCCTGTCAAAGTCCTGCACTGCACAACCAATTCCTACACAAACTTCACAACTAAAAAAATGCCTAATCTAAGAAGAAAATCAAAAGAAAGAAAGAAAAACACATGGGTTGCCTCCCAAGAAGCGCCTGATTTAACGTCGCGGCACGACGGATTTTACCATCATCATTTAAAATTGATCAAGGCTACCACGTGACTGTCATCAAACTTGACAAGGTAGTGATTCACTCGGTGTCCATTAACTCTGAAGATTTCACCATTTTTGTTTTTCAACTCAAGAGCACCAAACGGAGTTACATGCACCACTTCAAAAGGGCCACTCCATTTTGACTTGAGCTTTCCCGGAAACAGTCGTAACTGAGAGTTGAATAGAAGAACCAAGTCACCCTCCTTGAACTCTTTGTTCCAAACATATTTTTCATGTAAGTACGTCATCTTGAACTTATACAAGGACGAGCTGTAATAAGCATGGAATCGAAACTCATCAAGTTCATTTAGTTGCTCTACCCAAAGATTGGCAGCTACATCCCATTCAAGGTTTAACTTCTTCAGTGCCCACATGGCCTTGTTCTCTAATTCAAATGCAATATGGAATGCTTTCCCAAATACCAACCGGTACAGAGACATTCAATTGGAGTCTTGTACGCAGTTCTATAAGCCCACAAAGTATCGTCAAGTTTCCTTGACCAATCGGTCCGGTTTACATTGACAGTCTTGGATAATATGCTCTTTATCTCCCTGTTGGAGACCTCAACTTGTCCACTAGCCTGGGGGGTGATAAGGGGTTGAAACCTTATGATTGACACCACACTTGGAAAGTAAAATGTCGAAGGCCTTGTTGCAAAAAAGGGAAATCCCACCACTGATGATCACCCTTGGGGTGCCAAACCTTGTGAAGATATTTTTTTTAAGAACGCTACCACACTCCGTGCCTCGTTGTTGGGAAAAGACACAGCTTCAATCCACTTGGAAACATAATCAACGACAACCAAAATATAAGTGTTACCACATGAACTCACAAATGGACCCATAAAGTCGATGCCCCACACGTCAAAAATATCAATTTCAAGAATAGTGGTGAGAGGCCTTTCATCCTTCTTGGAAATTCCACCAGCTCTTTGGCACTCATCACACCTCCTAACAAGCTCGCTAGCATCTTTATACAGGGTAGGCCAATAAAATCCACAACTGAGAACCTTTGTAGCAGTTCTCGCCCCACCATGATGGCCACCGTAGGGCGAGGAATGACAAGCATCAAGAATACTCATTTGCTCCTCTTCCAGAACACATCTCCAGATCACACCATCATTGCGAATCTTGAAAAGATATGGTTCGTCCCAATAATAATACAAGTTGTCCCATTTAAGATTGGTTAGAGGATAGCTCACTCGGGACAATTCCGGTCATAAGAAAGTTAGCCATTTCGGCGAACCAAGGCATACCATTCAAAGACACGGAGAAGAGTTGTTTATCCGAAAACGAATCATTAATTTCGAGGCCATCATGGGGCCTCCTCTCCTCTTCCAAGCGGGACAAGTGGTCCGCCACTTGATTCTCATTCCCTTTTAGATCAATGATTTCAAGGTCAAACTCTTGAAGAAGAAGAACCCATCTCATCAACCTAGCCTTAGAGTCATTTTTGGTCATCAAGTAATGAAGTGCCGCGTGATCGGTGTGCACAATCACTTTGGAACCCATGAGATATGGACTGAACTTTTCCATGGCGAAGTCAATGTCTAATAACTCTTTCTCGATCACCGTATAGTTGACTTGGGCGTCGTTCATCGTTTTGCTTGCATAATAAATCAATTGAAATATCTTGTTGATCCTTTGCCCTAAGACCGCTCCTACCGCAACATCGCTAGCATCACACATGAGCTCAAGTGGTAAGCTCCAATTGGGTGCGGTAATGATGGGAGTGGTAGTCAATCTATACTTGAGAAGCTCAAAAGATTTCATGCAATATTTATTGAACACGAACTTTGCATCCTTTTCCAACAACTTGCACAAGGGGTTCACTACTTCAGAGAAATCCTTGATGAACCTTCGGTAGAACCCCGCATGACCAAGAAAGCTCCTAACTCCCTTGACGGAAGTAGGAGTAGGGAGTTTTGAAATCACTTCAATTTTCGCTTTGTCCACTTAAATACCATTCTTTGAGATCTTATCGCCAAGGACAATGCCCTCCTCGACTATAAAGTGACACTTTTCCCAATTTAGCACTAAGTTGGTCTCTTCACATCGGGCCAACACTTTGTCAAGATTATTCAAGCATTCTTCAAAGGAATCCCCCACAACACTGAAATCATCCATGAACACTTCGAGGAAGTCCTCCACCGTATTCGTAAATATTGCCATCATACACCGCTAAATGGTAGCCGGTGCATTACACAAACCAAACAACACCGTGAGAATGAAAATGTGCCATACGGACATGTGAAGGTGGTTTTCTCTTGGTCTTCCGGTGCAATGAGAGTCTGGTTGTACCCGGAGTACCCATCCAAAAAGCAATAATAGGCCCGCCCGGCAAGTCTATCCAATACTTTATCAAGAAAGGGCAATGGAAAATGGTCTTTGCGGGTCACTTTGTTCAGCTTTCGGTAATCCATGCATACCCTCCATCCGATGACAGTTCTAGTGGGGATCAACTCATTTTTCTCATTTGTGATCACAATCATACCCCCTTCTTCGGCACACATAGTATAGGTGAAGTCCATGAACTATCCGAAATGGGGTACACGACCCTGCATCTAGCCACTTGCTTATTTCCTTCTTGACGACCTCTTGCATGGACTCATTCAACCTCCTTTGATGTTCCACGGAGGGTTTGACATCATCCTCTAGTATAATTTTGTGCATGCAAAAGGCGGGGCTTATACCGCGAATGTCAGCCAAAGTCCATCCAGTTGCCTTCTTCCTTCTTTGAAGCACCGCAAGGGTGGAGTCAACCTGCACGTTAGTTAAGCACGAAGAAAGAATAACAGGTAATGTGGAACAAGGGCCTAAGAATTCATACCTTAGTGTGAAGGCAAAGGCTTCAGCTCCAATGTCGGTGGCTCCTCGATTGAGGGCTTTGTTGGTGGAGTCTTTCGGTTTTCCAAGTCCAAGTAAGTTTACGGGGCCCATATGAGTAGGATCCCATTCCTTGCAAGGCATTTGCACATTCTATCAAGCCTTCCTTCTCAATATCCTCATGATTTAACAACACAGCTTCCAAAGGATCCTCCATATTGATCATAACAATCGTGTCATCAACAATCACCTCCGTTACAAGATCCACAAAAGAGCAAACTTTGTTGCTATTAGGTTGACTCATTGACTTGCACACGTGGAATACAAATTTTTCATCGCGCACCCGGAAGGTGAGCTCCCCAGCTTCCACATAAACCAATGCCTTCCCATTTGCTAGGAAAGGTCTCCCCAGTATGATTGACACCTCATAGTCAACGTAGTCGAGAATCACAAAGTCTGCGGAAAGAATGAACTTGTCGACCCGAACTAGAACATCATCAATAATTCCCAACTGCCTCTTCATAGTCCGATCAGCCATTTGTAATCTCATGGAAGTAGCTCTCAATTGCCCAATACCCAATGTTTTGAACACCGAATATGGCATCAAATTAGTACTTGCTCCCAAATCACACAAGGCTTTTGCGGAATCAACACTACCAATGGTGCATGGAATTGTAAAGGCATCAGGATCTTCTAGCTTTGGATCCATGGAATGCACAATGACACTCACTTGATGAGTCATTTTGATGGTCTCATAATTCATAGATCTCTTCTTTGTTACCAAGTCCTTCATGAACTTGGCATATCCCGGCATTTGCTCTAGAGCTTCTACCAAGGGCACATTGATGGACAAACTTTTCACAATCTCAATAAAATTCTTGAATTGGTTTTCATTATTTTGTTTTGCAAGACTTTGAGGATACAGTGGAGGAGGCCTTGGCAAAGGATCCTTGGCTTTGGGAACTACCATTTCCGGTATGTCTATCACGTGTTCCCTAAACAGGTTCACATCATTTTGAGTCTCCTCTACGTTGTCATCAATATCGATCCTCACTTCATCATTCTCATTCTCATCATTGGCTTGAATATCATCATCTTCTTGCAACACAACATCATCACTCACAATCTTCTTTGGATTAGAGGTACTTGCATCTCCACCTCTACCGCTTCTTGTGGTCACCGCCATAGCATGGAATGTATTGTTTCCACCCTTCGTGTTTACTACCGTATCACTTGGTAGTGCCCCCTTAGGGCGAGTATTCAATGCTTGAGAAATTTGACCCATTTGTACTTCCAAGTTGCGGATAGAAGTAGTGTGGGAGGTTATTTGGGCAGCAGAGTCAACATTCCTTTCCATCATTTGTTTGAACATACTCTCTATCCTCCCAATCTCATTGTTTGAAGAACTTTGCCCTTAAGACGGATATGGAGGCGGATTGTTGGGTTGTTGATACATCGGGGGACTTTGAAAGCCCGACCCCCGGTTGCCTTGATTATTGTTGGTCCAATCCCCTTGGTTTCCATTGCCTACCCAATTGTTATTGTTGTTGCCACTCCAATTGCCTTGGTTATTTCCTTGATTCCCCTAGTTTTGGTTGTTGCTCCCCAAATTCCTTGGCCTTGGTTGCCCCAATTTTGATTGTTCCCTTGTGATCTCCATTTTTGATTTGGAGCATTGCTCCGTTGACCTTGGTAGTTATTGGCATATAAAACTTCCTCACTTTGATCATCATAAGAATCTTCTTGATTGTAACCACTTCCACTTTGCTCAAATTGATCTTGATTGTTTTGCACTTGTTGACCACACGGTCTCCTCTTGTTGATCATTACATTCATTCCTTCCATGGCGTTTACTTGCTTTGGCTCCTGAACCTGCTGGAGCTGAGCCTTTTCTAACTGATTCATAGTGGTTGTCAACTTCGCTATGGCTTGTGCGTGATCATGAAATTCCTTGTGAAGGTGGATGACATTAGGGTCACCATAAGGAACGTTTGCCCGACTTTTCCAAGCTGAGGAGGTGTCAGCCATCCAAAAGAAAATTAATGATTAAGAAGTCAAAATTTATTGAGCCCTTAATGAGTTTGAAGTCTACTACTGTATCGGTGAATACGTTCTACTTCTTTGATAACTATGTGAAACATGTCTTATCATTAATAAATCAAACTTAAAAATTATGAGATTTGAGTACTCTAAAGCGGACAAGGTAAATTTTAAAGGAAAAATATGACTGAAAAATGTAAAGGAGATAAAGTTGGCCAGAGAATAATACATTTTATCAATTATTTATCAGAAGTCCTAGGGAAGATATCAAAACTTGTCTCATGTTCCAAATGAAAGAAAGTTGGTCCAGCTTATACATTGAAACCTATGAATTAATCATCTTAAACCTTAACCAAGTACTTAACCAAATGCTAATAGAGGAAACAAGGTACAAATTGTCTTGTATTTTCATCAAAGAGGCATAGAAGCAGATTCGCCTGAACATCGATAGGCAAACAAATAATTTCAAATCTCATGATAAACCCTTAGTTAAATTCATCACTAATTTCCGACTCACACAAAGAGTAAAACAAGAACTAGCGGAAACATATGAATCAAAATTGTAGAAAACTGAATCAGAGACAGATACGATTTAAGCGACGATATCTCTACTCAAATAGTGCTAAACGGTAAGAACAGAACACCAAGTACTCCCATCAAATGCAGAACTAACTCTAGAACCTATATTCAAGCACAAATCTATTAAACACTAACTGTTAATATCCTACAAATTCACAACTCGCCTCTAGCTCCCGAACCAAACGTCTCCGGCTCTTATCATATTTCAATTCAAATAAAATAGAAAATAGAAGGGATTCGGAAATGAACCTGAAAATTGAGCTTTCAAGTGATGTTTAAAGCGATTAGAAGAGATACAAATTAATCCAGATATGCAAATATCAGCAGCGAGCCCACCCAAAACAGCAAGAGGAACGTACTCTAACCGGAATGACGAACGTGAACCTTAGTCGACAGCTTCAAACGAACTCTCCATGAGCCTTAAACGAACTCCATTGTTGAAACGAAATTCCAAAAGAAAGAAAACTGTTTTTGTGTTTTTTTTTTATTTTATATAATGAACTGAAGATGCAAATCAGAAGAATAAAAATAAAAAATAAAAAAAACAAAAAACAAAAACCAAGACCTAAACCCTAATTTCTATCAAAATCTGTCCGTGCTCCTTTCTCTCCTCTGGAACCCCTCATTTTCTGAAAAAACCTCAAGTATATATAGCCCCTCGAAACTTCTATGCTTCTGCCCTAAGAAACCCAAAAATTCCAAAATCCCCCAAAAGAATCTGAAAATCTCAAAATCAAGACTCTCTGGAACTAATTCGGGACATATGGAAGGCGAAGATTGATCCTGAATCAATCCACGACCCCCATTTATCCTAAATTGATCCTCAACATCCAAAGAAGACACGTCTTTATTTCTGAAAGATTTGATCAGTACGGAGTTCGTTATATTTCAGGTTACATGGATAAGGGGAAGGGGACCACGTGAGGTGAGTGGAAGAGTGAACTCGCCGGTTTTTGGTGAGTTTTGCGGGAGTTTGGGCATTGTGCGCGCGGTAGAAGGGTGAGGAGATGAGGGGGTGTGCGATTGGTTTGTGAGATTAGGGTTTGGGTTTAGTTGGGATTTTATGTGGGGCTAAGAATGAATACGGGCTGTTGGATTAAAAGGAATGGAGGGTGGATATTTTTGTAAAAATTGCGCGGGGCACCCTATTTGGTCGCCCCCATTTAACCTATACCCGTTTTTTAAAAACTTTTAACTTGTACCCACTTTTTAAATAACTTTAGCTCCCCTTTCCCCCGCTGAGCTGAAGTTCACCAGTTAAGCTGAAGTTCGCCAGTTATAAAGATAAAACTTCAGCATACGGGGCTGAAGTTCCCCAGTTACAAAGATAAAACTTCAGCTCTAGAGCTGAAGTTCCTCAGTGTAACTGGGGGAACTTCGGCCCGTATGCTGAAGTTTTTGTCTTTATAACTGGGGAACTTCAGCCCCGTATGCTGAAGTTCCCCATTTACAAAGACAAAAATATGAGCTCTAGAGCTGAAGTTCCCCAGTGTAACTGGGGGAACTTCAGCCCCGTATACTGAAGTTTTTGTCTTTATAACTGGGGAACTTCAGCCCCGTATGCTGAAGTTCCCCATTTACAAAGACAAAAACTTCAGCTCTAGAGCTGAAGTTCCCCATTTACTAGAGCTGAAGAGCTGAAGTTCGCAAGCTACTTCAGGCCCATCTACTAGAATGCTGAAGTTTTGCGTGATTGCCTTTGCTACTTCAGCCCCGCATGCTGAAGTTATGCGCAAAAGCGGGTACGGATGTAATTTTTTTACAAAGCGGGTATAAGTTAAAACATGGCACAAAAAGTGGGTACGGATGCAAAATCCCCGATACTTTGTCAAAAAATTAATCTCATCGATCAATCATTTGACAAATCCAAATCCAAATCCAAATCCAAAGCCAAAGCCAAAGCCGAAGCCGAGCCGAGTAACGACGACGGCGCGAGACTTCATTCTCTTCAACTCCTTTAAGAGCTCTAAGAAGTGATCCTATATTTATACACACAAGTGTAGTTGTCCCTCACCAATGTGGGACAAATTTCATTTGTCATAAATGACAAAGCTCATTGATTCAAATTTTTCATTTTCCTCTATTTTATTTCCCACCATTTCCCAATTCACACTTCTAGTCTCTAAATCCCAATGGCTTACAGTCCAACAATCCCCCACATGAATGGGAAATGGTTGTAACAAGAATGAACATAGATGAAAGTTGTGTGATTTGCAGGTAAGGATTAATTTCATCTGGATAAGTAGGTTTCTCTTTGAACTTTCCGTAGTGAGCATATGTCAGATATACTAGGTCAATCAGTTGATTTGATAACTTTGAACCGTCGAACTTTAGTGTATACCTGGACAATAATATGTCACACAACCAACCCTTAACCGTCTTTTGGTTCTCATTATTGTGTTTGTTTCAACCATGAACACCGCCTGGTTTCATAAGTGCGTAGAGAATTGGCCTTATAGAATTCTCATTGAAGCGGCTTCCACTTCACACTTACATAGGTGATTCTTAAAAGTGTAATCCTTTAGATTGACACTATTTGATAAATACCACATCAAACTTAGGTAATCATTAAAGAACGCGTAAAGTTCTATCCTTGTTACTGAACATTGTCTTCATCACGAGAAGGGACCAAATATTTTACTTTCACAATGTTGAACCGGTCAATCACAACTTTGTTTGAGTTCCTTGAACCTAGATCTTGGAATATCCAAAATTCTAGGTAGAGTTACCGCCATGATGACTTGTCCTCGGCCATAGTCCCATTCCCTTAGATGATTTCTCAACTCCCTCTCTAGTTAGGCTTTTTGTAAGCGGATACACCACATTATCCTTTGATCTTACATAATCAATAGTGATAATTCCACTAGAGAGTAGTTGTCTAACGGTTTTATGTGTTCGTCGTATATGACGAGATTTTCCGTTATACATAATGCTCCCTGCTCANAGAGAATTGGCCTTATAGAATTCTCATTGAAGCGGCTTCCACTTCACACTTACATAGGTGATTCTTAAAAGTGTAATCCTTTAGATTGACACTATTTGATAAATACCACATCAAACTTAGGTAATCATTAAAGAACGCGTAAAGTTCTATCCTTGTTACTGAACATTGTCTTCATCACGAGAAGGGACCAAATATTTTACTTTCACAATGTTGAACCGGTCAATCACAACTTTGTTTGAGTTCCTTGAACCTNTTTCGAAGCCATTCAGCTTCTTCACCGGCCTTATCCAAAGCTATAAACTCTGATTCCATTGTAGAGCGAGCGATGCACGTCTGTTTGGAATACTTCCAAGATACTGCTCCTTTGCCAACAGTAAAAACATATCCACTTGTGGACTTTGTTTCTGTTGAGCCGGTTATCCAATTTGCATCACTATATCCTTCGATAACCGCAAGATATTTATTGTAGTGCAAAGCACAGTCTTGGGTATATTCCAAATATCCCAGAACTCGTTTCATTTCCACCCAGTGATGTTTGTTGGGATTACTTGTGAATCGACTAAGTTTACTTATTGCACAAGCTATATCAGGACGTGTACAGTTCATGATATACATTAAGCTTCCCAACACACGAGCATAATTCAATTGAGACGTGCTTTCACCTTTATTCTTTACAAGATAATGGTTTAAGTGAATTGGAGTTCTTGCACTTCTAAATTCCAAGTGTTTGAATTTTTCAAGTACCATTTTCACGTAATGTGATTGAGACAAAGCCAGACCCTGAGGAGTCCTCTGGATTTTAATTCCTAGAATTACATCGGCAACTCCTAAGGCTTTCATATCAAACTTACTAGCAAGCATACGCTTAGTAACTTGAATGTCGGCAATGTCTTTGCTCATTATTAGCATATAATCAACATATAAGCAAACAATGACTATATGATTTGGAACGTTCTTAATGTAAACACATTTATCACATTCATTAATCTTAAAGCCATTTGACAACATTGTTTGGTCAAATTTCGCATGCCATTGCTTGGGTGCTTGTTTTAGTCCATAAAGGGACTTAACAAGTCGGCACACCTTCTTTTCTTTTCCCGGAACCACAAACCCTTCAGGTTGGTTCATGTAAATTTCTTCCTCCAGATCACCATTTAAGAAGGTTGTTTTACATCCATTTGATGGATTTGAAGACCATACAAGGCGGCTAACACTATTAGCACCCGAATGGATGTAATTCTTGTTACCGGCGAGTATGTGTCGNTTTGTTACCTGGAGGAAGATCAACCAGCTCCCAAGTGTGGTTGCTCAATATGGATTCTATTTCACTATTGACAGCCTATTTCCAATATTGTGCTTCTGAGGAAGACATTTCTTCCTTGAAGGTTCGAGGCTCATTTTCTAGCAGGTAAGTCAGAAAATATGGACCGAATGAAGTATATGTCCTTTGACGTTTACTTCTTCTCGGATTTTCCTCATTAGGCATACCATCTGTTGTTTCCTCCCGAGGTCGTTTTGACTTTTGGTAGGAAAATTCACTTTCCTTTTTATACGGATAAATAGTTTCAAAGAATTCAGCATTATCTGATTCTATTACCATATTTACGTGGATCTCAGGATTTTCTGATTTATGAACCAAAAAATGATATGCCTTGCTATTGGTTACATATCCAGTAAATACACAATCAACCGTTTTTGATCCTATCTTCACCCTTCTAGGATTAGGAACCTGTACTTTAGCTAAACACCCCCACACTTTGAAGTATTTCAAGCTGGTTTTCTTTCCTTTCCACTTTTCGTACGGAATGGACTGTGTTTTACTGTGGGGGCACAGTTGATTATTCAGTTTGCTGTAAGTATAGCTTCCCCCCACAAGTTCTGTGGTAAACCAGAACTTATCAACAAGGCATCATCTCCTTTAATGTTTGATTCATTCTTTCCGCAATTCCGTTAGATTGAGGAGAGTATGGGGCAGTTGTTTGGTGAATAATGCCATTTTCCAAACATATTTGTTCAAAAGAAGATTCATATTCGCCACCCCTATCACTTCTTATCATTTTGATCTTTTTGTTAAGTTGTGTTTCAACTTCATTCTTGTATTGCTTGAATGCATCAATTGCTTCATCTTTACTACTAAGTAAGTAAACATAGCAATATCTCGTACTATCGTCAATAAAAGTGATGAAGTACTTTTTCCCATTGCGAGATGTTGTTTACTTCATGTCGCAAATATTATTGTGAATTAAATCTAAAGGACTTGAATTCCTTTCGACAGACTTATACGGATGCTTAGCATACTTTGATTCCACACAGATTTGACATTTTGAGTTAATGCAATCAAATTTTGGCAATACTTCCAAATTAATCATTTTTCGTAATATTTTGAAGTTTACGTGGCCTAAGTGCGCATGCCATAAAGTGTTTGACTCAACTAAGTAAGAAGAAGCTTCAACTTTATTGATAGGAATAACTATTACATTTAGATTAAAAAGGCCCTCATTCAGATAACCTTTGCCTACATACAAATCATTCATAGTTAAAACAACACTATTGGAAACAAACACACACTTAAATCCATTTTTGACAAGAAGTGCTGTAGATACTAAATTCTTGCGAATTTTCGGAACATGGAGAACTTGATTTAAAGTCACAATTTTTTCAGATGTCATATTTAATGAAATCTTGCCAACTCCCTCGATTTGGCAGTAGATGAATTTTCCATGAAAAGAGTTTGGTCGGGTCCTGCGGGAGCATAAGAAGAAAATAATTCCTTGTTAGCACCAACATGGGGGGTGGCTCCAGAATAAATCCACCACTCTCTCGGATTTCCTACCAAGTTGCATTCAGACTACATGGCACACAAGCCCTCCACTTCTTCAAAGTTTTCCTCTACATTTGCTTGATTCTTCTTCTTTTGTGACTCTTTCTTTTGAGACTCTTTCTTTGGAGCACGACAATCTATGGCCTTATGCCCGGGCTTTCCACAGTTGTGACAACTACCTTTGAACTTCTTCTTGTTCGGGTAATTCTTTGGTCCAGATGTCTTCTTTCTTTTCTTTTTATTTTGCGGTGCTTCCTCAACAATGTTAGCTCCCATTATTGCCGAGTTGCTACGTGACTTCTTTTCAGCATTTTTGTTGTCTTCTTCTATCCTTAGACGAATAATTAGATCCTCAAGTGTCATCTCTTTGCGCTTGTGCCTCAAGTAGTTATTAAAGTCCTTCCATAAAGGAGGTAACTTTTCAATGAAGTCAGCAACTTGAAACGCTTCATTTACAACCATACCTTCAATAACAAATTTATAATTAATAACACTATTAGTATTATTAATAAAATTATTGACTCGGATTATACCTTCAGCAAGGAGGTCATGCACGATGACTTGTAATTCTTGGACTTGAGTGATGACCGACCTAGTGTCAATCATCTTAAAATCCAAAAATTTTGCAGCAACGAACTTCTTAAGTCCAGCATCCTCGGTCTTGTACTTTTTCTCAACAGCGTTCCATAACTCTTTTGAAATTTCCATGACACTATAAACATTATACAAGACATCCTCCAAACAACTTAAAATGTAGTTTCTGCATTGGAAATTAGAGTGTTTCCATGCTTCAATTACCACAAACTGTTCAGCCTCAGGAGTATCTTCTCCCACGACTGGAACATCCTCCTTGATGAATCATTGCAGGCTTAGTGTAGTTAGATACAATAGCATCTTCATTTGCCAACATTTGAAGTCTGTACCAAAAATTTCTCAGGCTTTTCTGTCGGTGCCATTGTATGCGCTGGTCTTGACGAGGCAGCATTACTCGATGAAGCACCCGTTCCAGCAGCATTTCCATTAGTTTGGGTTTTATTTGTCATGTTTCTGTAGAGTTGGAAACAAACAGAACTTTTTTAAATCGATGAACTTTTGATATCTTCAAACTGAATACCAAACCAAACATACAACACGTTACAATGGTGAAGTTTTTATATACTTCAACCGTACGTTTATTATTACGGTAAAATTTTGATATACTTTAAACCGGACAGAACAATTATTGGAGTAGAAAGCACCAAGGCTTTAGTCTCCAAACCAGTATACAAAATATCGATAACAGTTCAATATAGATTTCAACACAGAAATATTAATTAAAATTCCTTAAGTTTGTTCTCGCTACTGTGTTAAAACAGAAATTAGAAAACTGTTAGAAGAAACTGAAAAGCTATAAACGATAAGAAATATTCCGAGTCCAGAATTTCCTTGTGCGTCCTTAAGATATTTTAACCCCCTCACAAGTTGCCAAGGTAATAGATTAAATCCTCCCAGGATGAAACGGAATAAACCTTCCTGCAACAGTGGCAATACAAACTGCAGGATACGAACGAACTCAAAGAACGGAGCAAAATCACACTTACAAATTTGAGAGAGAAACTGCGAAGCAGAATGCAGGATTTTCAGAAGGAAGTTCTGTATTTTTGAGTGAGTGAAAAGGAAGCCATGCCTCGGAATCTATAGGCAATTGTCGGAAGAGGTGTGATGTCTGTTCATAATGTGAACAGATCTTTGAAAGGAAGAAGTGTTTGTTCATAATGTGAACAGAAGGGAAAAACAGCGTTCAGCGTTTTGGATTATACATTCCAGTTAATTCCGTTAATGAACTGACTGACACTTAATTAATTCTTAAATAATTAATTAAATAAACTTTGTCAAAAAATTAATCTCATCGATCGATTGGCAAATCCAAATCCGAAGCCGAGTCGAGCGACGATGACGACGCGAGACCTCATTCTCTTCAACTCCTTTAAGATCTCTAAGAAGTGATCCTATATTTATACACACAAGTGTAGTTGTCCCTCACCAATGTGGGACAAAGTTCATTTGTCATAAATGACAAAACTCACTTGATTCAAATTTTCCATTTCCCTCTATTTTATATCCTACCATTTCTCAATTCACGCTTCTAGTCTTTAAAGCCCAATGATTTAAAGTCCAACAGTTGCTACTCACCGTATATTCGTTAGAAGCTTTAGAGGACTCATATGAGAAATTATTATTAGTATTTCAATGGGCATAAATCAATAAAATATAGTTATCAATTGAATGTTTGTTTTTCATTATATATATATATATATTCATTTGTGTTACCTGTTTAGTACTATCATTTGCTACTAAGTTGCATAATACACTAACTTGCATTAATATGTCAAAACAATTGTGTTTTTCAAAATTGTATCATACGGAAATTTTGTTATGTATTTTAACATGTTACTTGAATTACTGTCATAATATTGGTAATAATTTTGCTTCTTACGAAATCTAACTTCAATGTACTAACTAAAATAATAGTAATAGCTAATACCAACGTAAGATGTTAAATGTTTTGATTCGTTTTTGAAATTATTAACTATCTCAAATAAGAATATTCACCATAATAGAAAGCACTTGACATGTGTTATATTATAAATATCATACTGTTATTGCTTTGTGCACCTAAATATCTCAGGTTCAATCGACCAAAATGGCCAATAATCGAAGTGGAATTAGTGAAATCATACGTGTGACGACCCCAAAGGTCACACCTATTGTATTATCTATTCCGTACTTTCGAGGCTTTGAAAACTTCATTTGTAGTTGCCTCGATTTATGTGCGCAGTCCGAATGCGTAGCCGGACAACTTAAATAAGAAATTCTTTGAAACAAAAATGCTAAGATTTGATATTAAAATGAATAAATTTGACTTCGGTCAATATTTTGGGTAAACGGACCCGGACCCGTGATTTGACGGTCCCGGAGGATCCGTAGGAAAATATGAACTTGGGCGTATGCCCGGAATCGAATTCCGAGGTCCCAAGCCCGAGAAATAAATTTTTGAGTAAATTATTTTGTGAAAATATTTAAGGAAATTGAAAATGAAATCTGATTAGAAAGTGATGGTATCGGGACCTTATTTTGGTTCCGGCGCCCGGTACAGGTCCTATATATGTTTTAAACACTTTTTGTGAAGTTTGGTTGAAATCGGATTTTGTTTGACGGGTTTCGAACTTAAAATGGAAAATTTGATGTTTTATGAAATTTGATAGAATTCATGGATTTTGAGGCCTAATTCGATGTATATGATGTTGTTTTAGCGATTTGATCACAAGGATAAGTTCGTAGGATGTTGTGGGAGTTATCTGTGAAATTTGGTATCATTCCGAGTTGTATAGGTCAGTTCGGCACGTTGTTAGCGAACTTTAGAAACCTTAAAATTCCTAAGTTTGGTTCTTGAGGTTTGGGGGTGTGATTTCGAGTTTTAGCGTTGTTTTGAGTGTTCCAAAGGCTCGAGCAAGTCCGTAATATGATTTGGGACTCGTTGGTATTTTGGGACTAGGGCTTGGGTGGGCCTAGGTGCCCGGGGCTAAAAAAAACCCAGCAAACAAGGCTGCTGATGCACCTGCTCTAGTGTGACCGCAGGTGCGGTTGCCCAGCATCGCAGGTGCGGTCCAAGGCATCGCAGGTGCGATCACCAGTGACCTGGCCAGCCATCGCAAGTGCGGAGCATTTATCGCAGGTGCGGTCTCCACTTCGCAGGTGCGATCCCAGACCCCCTAGCCCAATTCTGCAGGTGCGAGATTATTCTCGCAAGTGCGAGACCGCAGGTGCGGTCCCCAGAGCCACATGTGCGAGTTCACTGTTAAGGCAGTGAGTTTTAAAAATGGGTTTTAAATCTATTTTTCTCATTTTCCATCTTCTTCCTTAGGCAATTTCCTCCATTTCNGCCATGAAATCAAGTAAAAATCTTATATTTATGATCCTTAGGCTTTGGGTGAGTGTTCCCTTCGAGAATTTCAAGAATCCGAGCGAGCGGACCCAGGGTCGAATTTTGATAATTTTGGAAGAATGCTAGGAAATGGATAATTAGGCCATGTAATTGAATCATTGAATCCTTATTGATATACTTGAGTTGATTATGTCTAGATAATACCATTCCGGAGTCGAATTCTAAAGGAAAGACGGTGTTAGAGGGTTGATTGCTATACTTTGGAGCCAAGGTAAGTGTCTGGTCTAATCTTAGCTTGAGGGAATAGGAGTTGAGTATAATTTTCTACTTGCTAATTGTCAAATACGATGTATAGGTATGGTGACGAGTACCTATACGTTGGTGTCTAGCATGACCGTGAGTCCTTATATTCTGAATATTCTGATTTTGTGGTAATTTCCAAGCTTAATTGATGATTTCTATATGTTGTGAAGAATATGTGAAAGGAATTGTAATCTTTAAACTCTTGGAGCATTGGCTCAGATTGTAATACGAATGATGAAGATATATGAGATAATTGTATCCTTTGGAGCATTGGCTCAGATTGTAATACGAATGATGAAGATATATGAGATAATTGTATCCTTTGGAGCATTGGCTCAGATTGTAATACGAATGATGAAGATATATGAGATAATTGTATCCTTTGGAGCATTGGCTCAAGTAATAGAGTAAATTATGAAACAAAGTGAAAGAAAGAGAAAGTAATTCTAAATTATACCCTTGCCGGGTCATTGTTGCTTTTGATATTGTCTCCCTTATTGGGATGTTGAGATTACTGTTATTGTTCCCTTGCCGGGATTTAATTGTTTAATTGATGTTCCCTTGTCGGGATTTAATTGTTTAATTGATGTTCCCTTGCTAGGATTTCTATTTGTACTCTGTTTATTTCCTTGCCCTTGTTTGTGATTGCTGTTTGGGTGAGGAAGAGTGTTAAAGCACGAAGGGCGATGTCGTGCCATGTTTATATTTATTATGCACGAGGGGACATTTCGTGCCATGGTTATATTTATTATGCACGAGGGGACATTCCGTGCCATGTTTTATATTATTATGCACGAGGACATGCTGTTCCACATCTTTCACTGTTTAATCTGTATTGTCATTTCACATTATTATTTTCAAATATTTCAGACTGTTGTTTTCGTTTCTGTCATTTCAATATTTGCTATCTCTTACCCCCATCATGTTCTCCCCGTAATTGTATTCTTGTTTAGTTTATGCTATACTATTGAACTGCACAGGTACACTTTGTTGTCGTGTCTTAGCCTCGTCACTACTTCGCCGAGGTTAGGCTCGGCTCTTACTCAGTACATGGGGTCGGTTGTACTGATGCTACACCTGCACTTCTTTATGTTGTGCAGATTACGCAGCCGGACCCGGAGGACATCATTAGTGGGAGTGTCTTCCAGCTTATCATGGAGGCTTCAAGGTATACCCGCTGGCGTTCGTGGGCCTTGGCGTCTCTTCTATCCCTTTGTCTTCACTTCTGTCTTGTTTTTCCCTAGTTTCAGAGACAACTATGTATTCTCGTTTCAGACTTGTATTTAGCACTCTTATAGACAGCTCGTGAGTTTGTGACTCCAGATTTGGGAAAGTTTACACGTTGTTGTATAATGTTCTCCGTATTTAGCTTGAGACCGTATTTATTTCCGCTATTAAATTATGAACCGTTTAGTTTATCCTATTAAATTGATGTTAATATGCAAGTTTATCTATACACGTTGGCTTGTCTAGCGGGTTCAATGTTAGACGCCATCACGGCCCGATGGTGGGAGTTCGGGGCGTGACAATACGTACCTTATAATAGGACACAAAAATACTCTTCTGACTGGATGATAAAGCGTTAGCAAGACGAAGAGCGTAATAAGACCATTGCAAAATCCAAAATACGAAGGAGTTTTAGGCCTATAATATTGGACGACGAAAAGGTAATACCATTTTTAATTAATATTATATTCTTTAGTTATTTATATTGTCTTTATTAATGACATAACTTGTATCTAATAGAACTTTCTCCTAACCTGTCGTGATGTCGTCTAACGTGATACTAGGCAAGCCAACATTACAAAATATTTTTCACACTTTTAATAGAAAACGGATTAAAGCAGTTTAAATAATAAAAATTCTCATAAACAGAGATAGAAACCCAAAACTCAACGTGAAAGTTCCCAACTGTCAGGGTGTCACAGAGTACATGAGCATCTATACATCACAAGTCTGGAAAACACTGTCTATAATAGTCTGAAACTAAATACAACAAGCAGGAACATAGAGAACGAGAGACAAGGTATGCGAAACGCCGGGCAGCTACATTGGAATCTCCCAAAAGATCAACTGTGCGATGAAATCAACACTCAGCGTGTACAGAAACACCTGGATCTGCACACGAAGTGCAGGGTGAACGAACTTTACAGTTAAAGTTCAATTACAGTAATTTCAACATAGGAAGGTAGGCATGCTTTCAAGTTCGACAATTAAGGCCAAAACAGTTAATTCATGTCAAGTTCAACTGAAATAGAAGATAATCTCTCTCTAAAATTTCAAGACAGTTATATATGACAATTGAAGTGCAACAATAATGAAGTCAATGCATCCTTTCATAGCAATAGTCACTCAGCCGTCCCATTCACTCCAACCTCACAATCACTCTTTCCTCACAGTCACTCATTTCTCTCAATCACTCGGCACTCGCACTCAGTTGGTACATGTGCTCACTAGGGGTGTGCAGACTCTTAAGGGGCTCCTTCCGCCCAAGCGCTATAAAAATCCAAGCATAACATATATCAATGAAACATGTTGCGGCGTGCAACCCGATCCCATAAATATCCTCACAATCAGGACCTCGGCCTCACTCTGTCATGACCCAAAATCCACTAAGATCGTGATGGCGCCTAACACCTCCGTCAGGCAAGCCAACAGTGAATGATTAACTTAATTACTCATTTTAGTTTCTTTGAAATCATAATTTTCATTATTTAGATAATATGAAATAAAGTTTATAGGGTAAAGTGATAACGAATGCACAATTACAATAACGAACAACCTGTAGGAAACTCCAAAACCCGGTGTCACAAGTGCATGTGTATCAACTAGGAAATATAACAAAATACAACATCTGTTTGGAATGAAAATTAGAAAGGAGAACATAAATAACCCTGATAGAGACTCTGTAGGCTGCAAATCGTAACATGAAATGCAACTCATGGTAAGTCCCTGCAACATCCGTGCCTCTGCGCCCAGAAGACCACCAGGTATGTATGCACCTGCACAAAATGTGCAGAAAGTGTATTATGAGTACGTAAATCAACGCGTACCCAGTAAGTATCTAGCCTAACCTCAAAGGAGTAGTGACGAGGGATCGACATCGACACTTACTAGAGGTCCAATTAAATAAATAATACGATAATTCATACAATTTTAAAGTACACAGCAATAGGGGAGCAATCTGAAGTTTCATAATGTTCCAATTATTTCCTTTTAAGCATAAATTTCTCGATCATGTATCGTACCTCAATATCTCAGAATAAATGGCAAGTGTCAATAGCAATCAGATAAGGAATACCATAAAATGTCGGGCGTCAGTGAAAAGTTTATCTCGTAAATATTCGGGCTACTAGCGGTATAATGCATGATTCTGCTGAGGTCATTCGGCCCGATCCAGAGTAGTGTGTACACTGCCGAGGGTCGAACAGCACGAACCAGAGATGAACCTCTATATACTACCGAGGCGTTTGACCCTGTCCACAAGAAAGGAAGGAATTTATCTCATTCCGAGAGATACTGCCGAGGCGTTCGACCCGCTCCACAAGAAAGGAAGGAAGTTTCGAATCACAAGATATGCGCTTATAATAAAGTACATGAGCACAATAATAAGTAAATCTCCTTAAATTTATCGAATACCTTAGCAACAACTCAGTGTATTAAAGCTTGACCTGATACTTTTATTTCTAAATCAATTTCAGTTATAACTTTAATTAAATAAGCCAGCAGAACAAGTTCAAATAATTCAATTATTACAGGATAAGGTCCTAAGTCTACCCGGACCTAGACATGTTTTAGCTACGTACGAACTCTCGTCACCTCGTACGTACGTAGCGCCCACAACTAGTTGCACATAACAATAAATATCACCTAGGGAATAGTTTCCCCCCTCACAGGGTAAGACAAGAGACTTACCTCGCTCCGAAGTTCCATAACTGGCTCCAAAGCTTTTCCAACAACTCAAATCAATGCTCATCGCTCCAAAATTAGTCAATAAATGTGCAAATCCATAAATATATACTATAATACTCATTATAATTCAATCTATAACAATTTCCAACTCCGCTCAAAACATCGATAAAGTCACCTCGGGCCTATGTGCCGGATTCCGAATTTTTTTTGAAGATAACCATTACCCATAACATCACGAACTTAAATATATAATTTATTCTCAATTCCATGCCCAAATTCGTGGTCAAAATCCAAAAATACCAATTTCTAGGTTTTTCTTCAAAATCCCAAATTTCTACAAATTTTCATGTCTAAATCCATTTATAAACCTTGTACGTGACTCACAACTAGTAGAAATCACTTACCTCATGCTTAATGATGAAAACAGTGCTCCAAAATCGCTCCTAGGTCGTCTCCCATAGAGGAAATGAGATGAAAATGGCCAAACCCCTATTTTTAAAATATCACTGCCCAGTCCGACCTTCTTTGCGAACGCGGAAAGCCCCTTATGTTCGCGAAGCAATACCATCTCCAGCTCCAAGTTTACCCTTTGCGAACGCGAGTCCTCGCTCGCGAACGCGTTGCTTACCTAGGCCAACCTTTAGGAACACATTGCTTACCCAGGCCAACCTTTGTGAACGCGGTACACCCATCGCGAACGCAAAGGATAAAGATCTCCCAGGCCCAATTCCTCTTCGTGAACGCGATGACACAACCGTGAATGCGAAGCACAGAATCAGCAACCAACAAACCCTTCTTCGCGAACGCGTGAACCCCTTCGCGTTCGCGAAGAACAAAACCAGAACCAGATATTAGCAGCAACAATTCAGCCAGAATTGGTCCGAAACCTCTCTGAAACACACCCGAGGCCCCCGGGACCCGTACAATAATAACAACCAGTCCCAAAACATAACACGGACCTGCTCCAAACGTCAAATCATACCAAATAGCATAAAAACTACGAATCGCGCATCAGTTCAAGCCTAATGAACCATTGAACTTCTAACTTCCATATCTGATGCCGTAACCTATCAAATCACGTCCGATTGACCTCAAAGTTTTAACATAAGTCACATTTGACATTACAGACCTATTCCAACTTCCGGAATCGGAATCCGTCCCCGATATGAAGAAGTCCACTACGGCCAAACTTTCCAAAAATATTCAAATTTTCAACTTTCGCCAAATGACCCCGGGATGACCTACAGAACTCCAAATCCACCTCCGGATGCGCGCCCCTAAGAACAGAATCACCTTACGGAGCTATTACTAGGCTCTGAATCCCAAATGGACGTCGATAACATCAAAATACACTTGAACCTAAATTTATGAAATTCTTGCAAAATGCCAACTTTCCATACCCGATCCGGACATAAGCCCAAGTCTAAAATCATCATACGAACTTATTGGAACTTTCAAATCTCGATTCTGGGATCGTTTACTCAAAGGTTAGATCATAGTCAATTCTTCCAACTTGAAGCTTCAAAAATTAGAGATTTCTTTCCAAATTAACTCTGAACTTCCCTAAATTAAATTCTGACCACACGTGCCAGTCATAATACCCGAAGTGAAGATACTCAGGGCCTCAAACGGATGAATGACGTACTAGAGCTCAAAACAACCGGTCGGGTCGTTGCACACTCAGTCATCAACCTCTCCAGTCTCTCGGGCTCTCAGAAATCATGACATGCAGCCCAAACAACAATGATGTAATGCATCAATAATGAACAATAGAGACTGCGATGTAATATGCAAGTAAATCTATGACTGAATACAAAACATCAATTTAGCAGGTAATTCAACATGTACACGACCTCCGTAGGTCCCTACAGTTTCAACAAAATGCACATCAAGTGTACATGTGCAATAAAATGCACATCAAGTGTAGTATGAGTACGAAAACAACGTGTACTCAGTAAGTATCCCGCCTAACCTTGAAGAAGTAGTGAGGAGAGGTCGACTTTGACACTTACTAGAGGTCCAACAATATCAAGTGCGCTAAAGATATGAATTAATATAAAGCAATGTAAATACATAAGACATAAAAGTATAGATTTCGTGGTACAATTTCCCTCTTTACGATTTACTCAACTCTCTACTAGCAAGTTCCCTCCGTAACCGAAGCATATAAATAAATATAGTGGATTTCATCAAAGAGGTTGTCATAATCCAAATCAGGGGAAAAACCCTCAGATGATCATAAGACATACAAGTATATTTTTTTTGGTACAATTTACCTCTTTACGATTTACTCAACTCTCTACTAGCAAGTTCCCTCCGTAACCGAAGCATATAAATAAATATAGTGGATTTCATCAAAGAGGTTGTCATAATACAAATCAGGGGAAAAATGCTCAGGTGAACTGGCTTTTTTCCAAGTATTTCGCACGATTCCATGAGGATAATTTAGATATAGGAAATGTCGTGGCGTACGGCCTGATCCAATATAAAAGTAAATTGTGTACTGCCAAAGGGTCGAACGACGCGAACCATAGATGCATCTATTAACCTGCCGTGACATACGGCCCGCCCCCATGAGAGTGTGGAACATAAATCCTGCTGAGGCGAATGGCTTGATCCCATAAGAGTGTGGTACATAAATCCTGCCGAGGTCAACGGTTCGATCCCATAAGAGTGTGGTACATAAGTCCTGCCGAGGCGAACGATCCGATCCCATAAGAGTGTGGTACATAAATCCTGCCGAGGCGAATGGCCCGATCCCATAAGAGTGTGGTAGGAGGACTTACCCTGCTCGCGAATCATACATGCGACGCGACTACACATAGTTTTCTCGAGTTATAAAAGTATTCTTCCATTTCTTTTCAAAACATGATATTTCAATGAAAGCTTACAAGATTTCCATTTTTATAACAATTTTTTATTCTTTTCAAAAATATTTAATAAGTATGCTCAAACCAGCCTCTTCATAACGCAAACAATAACACAAATAAAGTATAATAATAACAAAGCATGATGTAAGCCTAAAACTACCCGGACATAGGCATAACCAGTAGCTACGTATGGACTCTCATCACTTCGTGTGTATGTAGTCCCCACAAATAGTAGCACATATTTAATTAGTTCACCTATGGGGACAATTCCCGCTCACAAGGTTAGAAAGGAGACTTACCTCGCTCCAAAGATTCATAACCGGCCTCCAAGCCCTTCCGATGAATCAAATTGATGAACAACGCCCCAAAACTATCCAAATAACGGGCAAACCAATGAAAATATACTCTAATACTTATAACAATTCAATTTATATAAATTCCTAACTCCGATCGAAAAGTTGACCAAATTGCCTTCGGACCCACGCGCACGGATTCTGAAATTTCTCGAAGATAAACTCTACCCATAGCCTTACTAACTCAAATATACAATTTACTCTAATTTCAAGCTCAAATTCGTGGTCAAATCCAAGAATGCAAATTCTAGGTTTTTCTTCAAAATTTCCAAGTTTTATACAATTTTTCATGTTCAAATCCATGTATAAACCTTGTATTTAACTTGGAATGAGTAGACACAACTTACCTTGACATAGATGACGAAAATCTCCACTTGAAGCCTTCCAAGAATCGCCCCAACAAGAGAAAAATGAGAAGAAATGGCCAAAACCCGTCTATTAAAACACTTCACTACCTCCAGTCCTTCCGCACCTGCGGTGGCTATGCTCGCACCTGCGAGCCCGCAGGTGCAACCAAACTCTCGCACCTGCGGCTTCCTCATTCCCCAGCCGGCTCCGCACATGTGCTCCGTTGTCCGCATCTGCACCTTCGCAGGTGCGGAAATAACCTCGCACTTGCGGCCCCCACCCAAGCCACCCTTTTCCGCTTCTGCGACACCTTAGACGCACCTGCGGTACCGCACCTGCGGCCAAAACCTCGCAGGTGCGGTCACACCAGAGACAACAGCCTCAGCTTTCTCTCATCTCCATATTTTATCCGTTACCCACCCGGAATCCATCCGAGGCCCCCGGGACCCCATCCAATTACACCAACCTGCTCCAAAATATAATGCGGACCTGCACGAGGCTTCAAATCACATCAAATAACCTCGAAACAATGGATCGCATCACAATTCAATCTTCATGAACTTTGAAATTTCCAACTTCTACATTCGATGCCGAAACCAATTAAATCATGTCCGATTGGCCCCAAATTTTCCACACAAGTCACATTCAACATTACAGACCTTCTCCAACTTTCAGAATAGTATTCCGACCCCGATATCAACTTTTCCACTTTCGGTCGGATTTCTCAAAACTTTCAAAGTTTTATCTTTAGCCAAATGACTTCCAAATAACCTATGGACTTTCGAATTCACTTCCGATCGCGCTCCCAACTCCAGAATCACCATATGAAGCTATTCCCAGAGTTGGAATCCCAAATAGACATCAATAACACTGAAATGCACTTCAACCCAGACTTATGAAATTTCTTCTAAAATGCTGACTTCTACAATATGCGCCGAAACGCTCCCGGGTCATCCAAAACCAATCCGAACATACGCCCAAGTCTGAAGTCATCATACGAACCTGCTGGAACCCTTAAATCCTGATTATGAGGTTGTTTACTCAAAAGTCTAATCTTAGTCGATTCTTCCAACTTAAGTCTTCTGAAATGAGAATTTTCTTCCCAAACTGACTCTAGTCTCCCCGAAATTCAATTCCGACCACACCTACAAGTCATAACCCCTGAAATGAAGCCGCTCATGGCCTCAAACTGCTAAATGACACGCTAGATCTTAAAATGACCAGTCAGGTCGTTACAGAATACCTCTCGGTAAGAGAGTGATTTTGCCCAATTTAGCTTTCACAAGTCCAAATGGGTATTGAACAAAACAGTTGATACAATACTTAGGTCGGGTTTTATTATATCTAGGTTCAACCCTTTAATTGGGACTATCAATCTCTTGATTTTATCCCAAATTCTTGTTAGCTAAGTTTTCCTAGACTAAGTCTCTCTTTCTCAAGTAGAGACCAAGTCAAATAGGCATGAACTAATATTTTCAACCATTAATTCTACAATTAAAAGCTAGAACAGGGCTATTTAATAAACACCCAACCATAAACAAGCCATAAATCAAACACCCTTTAGGTTTACACACTAGGGTTGGGTCACAACTCTATCTAAAAAATCTGGCTAATCACAATGGGTATAGAAGAAAATAGAGAAGAAAAGATGATAAAACTCATATTGCAAGATTAAAAGATAAAACTTCAATGTTAAATCACCAAAGTAAGCTAAAGTTCCCCAAAGAGAAAAGGAAAAACTGCTATAGCACTTTTTATATTCAAAACTTGACCTAATTTTGTGAAAGTAGTCTATTTATATAAAGGTGGAATTTTCGGACAAAAATGCCCTTTTGGAGGTTCTGCGGCCGCACAATTCCATGTGTGGTCCACACTTCTCTTCAGTTTTGATAGGAGTTGACTCTGTGGCCGCACAATTCTGTATTGCGGCCTCATCTCTCATATTCTGCGGTCCGCATAATTCTTGGTGCGGCCGCACCGGGCTCTTCTGCGGACTGCCTATTTGGGAGTGCGGCCGGACGATTATTGTGCTGTCCGCATTATTTGAGTTTGAAATGAGACTCGATGAACTTTAGCTCTTGCATAGCTTCTGCGTTCGCACAATAATTGTGTGTCCGCACTTTGCACTTGGACTCTGTTAAATTTCCTTTACATTCTGCAGCCACAGATGGAAATCTGCGGTCCACACTTGAGCTTCTGTGCCTGATTTTGTCCCTGAGTTCAGAGCACTCCTTCTTGAGCTGGAATTCATCTTAGTGGCTTATTTTCCAATACCCCTGCAATTAAGCATATTTTATCAGTTTTCGGGAATACAATGGAACACTTTTGGATTAAAAGAAAGCTAAAAGGCACTAATAAGTAGTCAAAATCTCTACTTATCAACTCCCCCAAACTTATGCTTTTGCTTATCCTAGAGCAAATAAGACAATTCCCACATTCACAAGATAAGAGCTATTCCAGCTAATCTAAGGTGTATCAAACACACATCAATTGGGACCAACAATTACCCACAACACTTATGAATTTTCAAATGATTTGAAAATTTTAAGCACAAATAGTTCTAATGTGACACTTCAGCATCAAGAGTTGTCTTTATTCATCAAGGAAGCTCGATCTTTCATGGTCATTGTGGATCCCAAACTCCCCCTCCTCTACTCTCTGTTAGCATATCTCACTTAAGAATGTAGCACTCAATTCAATGATCTGTGAAATGTTTGCTCGTCTATCTCAAAGAATGTCACAAGTACGACTGTAAGTACCATATGCTAGCCCCTCATGTAAATCACCACGAATTTAAGTTCACTCGACTTGAAATCACGTTTGGCTTTTTCGGAATATAATGGAAGCTTTTGGACAAAGGTAGGAAATGTTGGAATAGAATGGGTTCATCTTTTCTTAAGCAATCCATTTTCTCTTTTTCGCTCATGCTTTGCCGACTTTTTGAGGCATTTTCTTTTTCCTTAAGGGATATAGAAAGACTTAACATCACTCTTTCTTGGTCATTATATTCATTTTCTCCTTCTTTGTTTTCTCCATGCTTTTGCATCGTTGCTTTTCTTTGAATCCCTTCAACTCTTCAACTTATTCACTTTCTTTTGTTATTTCTTTATTTTTTATTGCCTTTTCTTTTCTTCATTTCTTTTCTTCATTTCTTTTCTATTTTTGTACCTTGATACCACTTTCAAACTCCTCGTCTCTCCCCCAAATTTATGTTTTATCCAATTGTTTCTCAAGAGTGTTAAGGAAAGCTCGGGTGCCACGAGAGGGTCACTACAAAACGGGTAAAGGCTTATAACATGGTTATCAAATGAGAATGGTTTTAGGCTCAAAAGGGTTTACTAGAGATAACAACATTGGTGGACCATGAAAAATTTTAAAACAGGTCAAGGAGAGACTACAATCACCTCTCAAGACAAACAAAACTTAAAATTTCGCCTAGAAACACATTCGGGGTAAGTTCTAGACTATTCACATGGGTACTTGCACTTGCAACAAAATATCTCACCTCTCACATATCTGGATTGTTAAAGAGGATAGAGTCGAGGGATCACAACAACCATATTCGAGATTGAAAATCACTAATGGTTCAACTAAACCACTCGATGATTGCTTAAGTCAACACAAGACTCAAAATCTCACTAAATAGAGCTATTTCTTTTCAAGAACTTGTTTTTAATCATAAGCATGTAATTAAGTGTGTTGGTACCAAGTGAAGCATGTTTGACTCTTCTAGTTCGACTCAATTATTCATTATTACTACTATTCTTACCTAAACATAAAAAACGAACTCAATCCCTTAAGAAGGTTGTCATGCCATCCATTGTTGCGAAGAGTCACCCAGTTCACACAAAAACAACTTTTGGAAAGAACCGTGGCATTAACAAAATCAAAATCTTATTGATCACTTAAACATGAAAAGAAACTACTAAATTAAAAAGAAACTGTCAAAGTAAATAAGAAGTTATTAGGCAAAACATTGACCACTAAGAAAACAAAATAAAGAAGCTATGAAGTAAACTACTGAAACCATAAATGAATATACAAACTGAGAAAGGGAAAGAGAATATTTACATCAATAAAGAGAGAAGAATGTGTACATAAAATAAGAGAATGTTATCAGTTATTATAGGCCACTATCAAATGTCAAATCAAATAAACTCTACGCCCTGAATAAAAATAAGCATTGTCCCCAATGCTTAACAAAATAAAAACAAGGAAGGGAAAGAGTAGAGAGGACTCCCTATGTGGTCTATGTGTCCATAGTAGCATCACCTCCTTTAGGCTCCTCTAACTAGATCTCATCATCCTCTGCTCGGGGAGTAGCTGGGTTGGTGAACATCTGCAGCACTGCCTTAGCAGTGTGGGCAGCGAGGTCTAACACCTAGACTAGCCAGTTGGTGCTGCTGGTGCTGATGGTGCTGCTGGGTCTACTGGTACTGCTGGATCTGTCTCCATCAATAAGTCAAACGGAAGATCTCTAGCAACTGCTATTTTGGTCTCCTCTCATCTCAACTTGTCAACTGATCTCTTCGAAGCCTGGTATTTCCTCATTTTCTTCACCTACTTCCCAAGCTCCTCAATTGATCCTCCATGAGCCACCAAAGTGTCCATGATGGTCTTATGATTTTCCAATATCTTCTTCAAATTTTCTTCCACTGTTAGAGGAATCTGAGGTGCTGGGGTATAAGTCTGTGCTACAAACACTCTGGATAGATCAGACAGCTTTGCAGTAGTTGTTTGCATCCAGTTATTGAAACTCGCAGTGCAGACAGCGAATAGGTAGAAGAGGAAGGAACTGATGTTGATGGCCCTGAATATGGAGGTGGAGGCATAGAAGCTGTGTCGGTGGAAGGCCCGGTTGATGTTGAAGGCGTGGCTACTATGGAAGGCGTGGTAGCGGAATCTGCAACTACCACCGACGGCTTATCAAATTCTCCTACGGTAGTAGTCGACTTACCCTTGTTCTTTGGGTTCCTCGGGTCCTTCAAAGAGCACCATGTGAAGGGAAACATAGGCCGAGCCTTTGTATCAAAGCCTTTGGACCCCACCCCCACATCCGTAATATATTATGTGATAGTGTTGGGATACAGATAAGATCTTTAACCTTGCCTAACAACCAGAGACATGTTGGTCGACATTATGGCACCCATACTGATTGGGTACCCGACCATGATGGAGGCAACTAGGACTGCCCATGGGACTAGGAGATTGATTTCATTCTGGCTTGGATCTATTCGACTGCACACAAATGTCTGCCAACCTTTTTCTTCAAAGTTGAGAGTGTTCGGCTGAATGCGATCCTTTATTGTGATCCATGGTGGTGGTGGTCTTGGAGCTGCCAATATATCGGCTAGCCAAGGGAGAGCCACATCACCCATTGCAAACTTCTCTAAATACTGCACCAGCTCTACATCCTCGAGCCCCAAATAAGTGTTCAGGGTGCTCTGATCAAATCTTACTTTCAAGTTCCTCACTTTAGTTCCTTTATTGATATGCGCCACATTGGCGTAGAATTCCCGGACTAAGTTCTCCTTGGCATCCACCAAACTTTGAGTGAACCATGTCCACCCTTTGTATTGTACCTATCAAAGTCTTTCAATATGAACTTGATTCAGAGGGCTCTGCAGCTCTACCTCGCCCGACAGTTGCCTTTTTGGATATCCCTTTTTGCACGGAGAGTGGTAAGGTACCCCTTTCTCGGCCTCCGGAGGGTTCACCCCTCCCCTTGGATGTATCACCTCGTCCTCGAGATCTAACCATTGTTTGTTGCACATTCATCCTCTGTTGATCTACGGTCCGTACATTTTTTAGTGCGGTCGCATTTTGTGCGGACTGTACATTTCCTTGTGCGGCCGCACTTCGGCCATTTCTCAAACAAGCAAACTTCAGAGAGTTTGCAATTTTTGATCTCCAGTTGTGTGGTCCGCACAAGAATGCGGTCGTAGATCCCTCTCTAATGTGGCATTCAAAATTTTGCGGTCCGCACTTTTATCACGCTTAAGCATTTTTTCTAAGCATAGTTCCTGCAAAGCACACTCATTCCTGCAACACACTTCAAAACCAGTAGGACAAAACAAGACCTATCTAAAGAAGAAGAAAAAGAAAAAGAAAAACAAAAATAAGCATGGGTTACCTCCCAACAAGTGCCTTATTTAACATCGTGGCACGACGCAGATTACCATCATCACTTGAAATGAATCACTGCCATGACGTGGCCATCACCAACTTTTCCCAGATAGTGCTTCACCCGGTGGCCATTGACTCTAAACACCTCATCTTTTTTATTATTCAAGTCCAATGCACCAAAGGGTGTCACACTCACAACCTCAAACGGGCACTGCATTTTGACTTCAACTTTCCCGGAAACATCCTCAATCGTAAGTTGAACAACAACACAAGATCGCCCACCTTGAATTCCTTGTTTCAGATGTATTTGTCATGAATATACTTCGTTATTTCTTTGTACACAGATGAATTTGCGTATGCATGGTACCAGAATTCATCTAGCTCATTCAAATGTGCAACCCGCAATGTGGCAGCTGCATCCCAATCAAGATTTAGCTTATTCAAAGCCCACATGACCTTGTGCTCAAGTTCCACCGGAAGGTGATAATCTTTGCCAAAGACCAACCGGTATGGAGACATCCCAATCTGTGTTTTGTAAGCCATCCTATAAGCTCATAATGCATCATCAAGTTTCTTTGACCAATCTGTCCGGTTAACATTCACTGTTTTTGCCAAAATACTCATTATCTCCCGGTTAGAGACTTCCACTTGAACACTTTCTTAAGGATGATAGGGGGTCATGACTTTATGTATGACACCATACTTGGTGAGTAAGGTGTCGAAAGATTTATTGAAAAAATGCGATCCCTATCACTTATGATATCCCTTGGAGTACCAAATCTTGTAAATATGTTCTTCTTCAAAAATGCCACCATATTTCTTGCTTCGTCATTGGGTAGAGAAACGACCTCAAACCATTTTGACACATAATCCAGCACTACCAAAATGTAGATGTTCCCACAATAGCTTACGAACAGTCCTATGAAGTCAATACCCCACACATAAAAAATATCAATTTCCAAGATGGTGGTGACAGGCATTTCATTTTTCTTTGAAATCCTGCCGGCCCTTTGACATTCATCAGAATGCTTGACTAGATCACTTGCGTCCTTGTAGAGAGTAGGCCAATAGAATCCACAACTCAACACTTTGGCCGCCGTTCTTTCTCCACCATGGTGAACACCGTATGGTGAAGAATGGCATGCCCCAAGAATTTCAACTTGTTCGTCCTCCGGAACACATCTTCTAATCACGCCATCTATACAAACTAGGAAGAGGTACGGTTCATCCCAATAATAGTCTTGGCAATCACGTTTGAGCTTCTTCCTTTGGTTTGAAGGGAACTCATCCGGGATAATACCACTCACAAGATCATTTGAAAAATCAGTGAACCATGGCATCTAGGTCATTGAAATGGCTAGAAGGTTCTCATCGGGGAAATATTCATTGATTTCAAGGCCGTCATGTGGCCTCCCCTTCTCCTCCAAGCGAGACAAGTGGTCCTCCACTTGGTTTTCACTACCTTTGCGGTCTTGGATGTCTATATCGAACCCTTGCAATAAAAGAACCCATCTCATTAACCGAGCCTTTGAATCTTTCTTGCTCATAATTTACCAAAGTGCCGCATGATCCGTGTGGACAATCACCTTTGTACCCATCAAGTACGGGCGAAACTTCTCCATAGAAAAAACAATAGCAAGGAGCTCTTTTTCGATCACAATATAATTGACTTGGGCATCATTCATGGTCTTACTAGCATAGTAGACCGGATAAAAGATCTTATTGATGCGTTACCCTAAACTGCTCCAACCGCCACATCACTAGCGTCACACATGAGCTCAAAAGGCAAGCTCCAATTCGGGGTGGTGATAATAGGAGTAGTTGTCAACTTGAGCTCGAGCAATTCAAATGCTTTCATACAATCCTCGTTGAAGAAGAATTTGGCATATTTATCTAAAAGCTTACACAAAGGGTTCACTATTTTTGAAAAATCCTTGATGGAACGTCGGTAAAACCCCGCATGAACCCATAAACTCCTCACTCCCTTCACGGATGTTGGAGGTGGAAGTTTAGAAATCACCTCAATCTTTGCCTTGTCACTTCAATGCCATTCTTTGAAATCTTGTGGCGAAGGACAATGCCTTCCTCGACCATGAAATGACATTTCTTCCAATTGAGCACCAAGTTCGTTTCTTCACATCTTGCCAACACTTTGTCCAAGTTTGATAAACAATCATCAAAAGAATTCCCGACCACCAAAAATTCATCCATGAAGACTTCAAGGAAATCCTCCACCATGTCCGTGAAAATAGCCATCATACACCTTTGAAAAGTCGTCGGTGCAATATATAACCTAAATGACATCCGCAAAAATGCGAAAGTACCATATGGACATATGAAAGTAGTTTTCTCTTGATCCTCCAAAGCAATAAGAATTTGATTGTAGCCGGAATACCCATCAAGGAAACAATAGAAAGCACGGCCGTCCAATCTATCAAGCATTTGATCTAGGAAGGGAAGTGAGAAATGATCCTTCGTTGTGACTTTGTTGAGCTTGCGATAGTCCATACACACTCTCCACCCGGTCACCATTCTTGTAGGAATCAACTCGTTCTTGTCATTGGTAACTACCGTCATGCTCCTTTCTTTAGGACACATTTCATCGGAGAAGTGCATGAACTATCGGAAATGGGGTGAACAACACTGGCATCCAACCACATTATGATCTCCTTTTTGACCACCTTTTGAATTGCTTCATTTAGCCTCATTTGATGTTCAATGGAGGGTTTGGCATCCTCTTCCAAATTAATCTTGTGCATGCAAAATGCGGGGCTTATTCTCCGAATATCCGCCAATGTCTATCCAATAACTTTCTTCTTTTTTGTAGAACCACCAATGTAGAGTCTACCTGCGCGTTAGTCAAACAAGAGGAAAGAATAACCGGTAAAGTAGAACAAGGGCCAAGGAATTCATATCTGAGATGCGGAGGCAATGGCTTTAACTCCAAAATGGGAGGCTCCTCGATTGAGGGCTTTGTTGGAGGAGTCTTCCTATTTTCAAGATCCAAGGATAATTTGCGGGGTTCATAAGTGTACGACCCCATTCCTTGCAGTGAGTTCATGCATTCCACATAGCCATCCCTCTCGTCATCATCAAGGTTAAGAAAAACGACTTCCAATGTATCATAAACATTCATTGAATTTGGGAACCATTGAATGCACAATTGCACTCACTTGATAAGTCATCTTTATAGTTTCTCAATTAATCGACCGCTTCTTTGTAACCAAGTCCTTCATGAACTTTGCATAAATGAGAATTTGCTCCGAATCCTCAACCAATGGAACATTAATAGATAGACTCTTCATCATGTCAATGAACTTTTTGAATTGATTCTTGCCATTTTGCTTGGAAAGTCTTTGAGGATATAGAGGAGGACACCTTGTCATTGGTGCCTTAGCCTTTGGCAGTACGGGTTCCAGTATGTCAACAATGTGCTCCCTAGACGGGTTCATTTCCTCTTGAGTCTCCTCCACATTGTCATCAATATCAATTCTTACTTCATCATTTCCTTGCACCACATAATTCGGGGTCTCATCTTCTTGTACCACTTGCTCATCATCCACAATTTTCCTTTGGCTTGAGGTGGGTGCATCCCCACCTTTTCCACTCCTTGTAGTAACGACCATCGCATGTCCCGTGTTGTTCCCATCCTTTAGGTTCACCACCGTGTAAGTTGGTAGTGCCCCATTAGGATGAGTGTTTAAAGCTTGCGAGATTTGCCCCAATTGAACTTCCAAATTGCGAATTGAAGTGTTGTGAGAGGATAGTTGGGCATCCCAGTCGGCATTCTTCTCCATCAGTTGTTTGAACATGTTCTCAATTCTCCCCATATCATTGTTGGAAGAGCTAGGACCATGGGAAGGATAAGGAGGCGGGTTGCTCGGTTGTTGATACATCGGCCTTTGAAAGCCCGACCCCCGATTTCATTGGTTATTGTTCCATCCCCCTTGGTTGTTGCCTCCCCAATATCATTGACTATTGCCACTCCAATTGCCTTGGTTATTTGACCATTCCAAATTCCTTGATTGTTTTGATTGTTCCAATTCCCTTGGTTGTTACCACCATTCCAATTACCTTGGTTGCTGGAATTCCAATTCACTTGATTACCATGAGGTCGCCACTGTTGTTGATTCAGGCCTTGAGGGTTTTTTCTTTGCCCTTGGAAGTTGTTCACATATTGTACCTCCTCCTTTTGTTCATTGTAAGATTCATCTTGATCAAACCCACTATCTTCTTGCACATCATGTTCCACACGGTTTTGCACTTAAGGACCCTTTTTCCTTCTCTTGTTTACCAACATATTAACTCCCTCCATTGAATTGACTTGCTTAGGACCTTGAACTTGTTGAAGTTGATCCTTGTCTAATTGATTCATTGTGGTGGTCAACTCGGAAATTGCTTGCCCATGATCATGCAATTCTTTATGTAGGTGAACCATATTTGGATCACCTTGAGGAACATTTTCTCTAATTTTCCATGGTAATGAAGTATCCGCCATTTCATCTTAGATCTCACAAGCTTCCGAATATGGCGTTGTCATAAAATTTCCACCGGCAAGTTGGTTGACCACACATTGATTGGTAGTATTGATCTCCCTATATAAAGCTTGTTGAATCATAGCATCCGTCATGTCATTGTTTGGGAACTCTTTCACCATAGTTCGGTACCTCTCCCATATCTCATGCAAAGGCTCATTGGATTCTTGTTTGAATGCTAGAATATCGTCTCTAAGAGTAGCCATATGCCCGGGAGAAAAGAACTTGGAAATAAATTTCTCCGCCAATTCATCCCATGTATGGATAGAATGGTTTGGCAACATTTCTAACCAATCCAAGGCTTTCCCCCCGTAGAGAGAAAGGAAATAGACTCAACCTTAAAGCATCATCGGATACGTTTGTCTGTTTACGCCCCCAACAAGTGTCCAAGAACCCCTTCAAGTGTTTGTACGCATTTTTATTCAAAGACCTAGTAACGAATCCTTGTTGCTCTAGCAATGTGAGCATAACATTTGTGATTTGAAAGTTGCCCGCCCTAATGCGAGGAGGGACTATGGAACTTGCATACCCTTCATTCGGCAACACCCGGTGTGGAGCCTCTCTTGGTGAAGGTGGGCGTGGAACAGGAACGTTGTCTTGAGGCGGTCGACCTCGTCTATTTTCTTGAGGTTCAAGAGGAACCTCTTCAACTTGGTCATCCTCCACGTCCACATTCCCCAATGGCATGTTTCCGAGAGGTTCATTATTTTTGAGAGCCATTGTTTCACCTACAATTGTTTTAGAAAAAAGATTAGTAACACGGACTGAAAAGAAGACAATTCACACACAAAACCAAATCACACCTCTATTCGAGGTTATGAAACGGTCGATTGCAATAATAATACCGAACAAGGAGTCGGGGTCGAATCCATAGGGAGACGAGATGGGAATTAGTAGTATATATTTGTATAGAGCACGTGAAGTATCTATATTGCACTTCCCCAAATATGGTTTTGTTTGTACTTCTAAAATTACGCTAAGGATTACAATTTTAAAGTTATTAAACTAGAGACTATTATTTTGGATCTTTTTCAAAGATATAAAAGGGCTAAGGCTGTGATCTTCACCTAGGTGTTTGCCTAACAGGTTGTAAACTTTAAAGCTTGTTTTGTTAGTCGAGGTGTATTATATATATCAACACTCAAGTACCCACTCAATACCTCTCGGTAAGAGAGTGATTTTGCCCAATTTAGCTTTCTCAAGTCCAAATGGGTATTGAACAAAAAAGTTGATACAATGCTCAAGTCGGGTTTTACTATCTCTAGGTTCAACCCTTTAATTGAGACTATCAATCTCTTGATTTTATCCCAAGTTCTTGTTAGCCAAGTTTTCCTGGACTAAGTCTCTCTTTCTCAAGTAGAGACCAAGTCAAATAGGCATGAATTAATATTTACAACCATTAATTCTACAATTAAAAGCAATAACAAGGCTAATTAATAAACACCCAACCATAAACAAGCCATAAATCAAACACTCATTAGGTTTACACACTAGGGTTGGGTCACAACCCTAGCTAAAAATCTAGCTACTCATAATGGGTATAGAAGAAAATAGAGAAGAAAAGATGATAAAACTCATATTTCAAGATTAAAAGATAAAAATTCAATGTTTAATCACCAAAGTAAGCTAAAGTTGCCCAAAGAGGAAAGGAAAAACGGCTATAGCACTTTTTATATTCAAAACATGACCTAATTTCGTGAAAGTAGTCTATTTATACAAAGCTAGAATTTTCGGACAAAAATTCCCTTTCGGAGGTTCTGTGGCCGCACAATTCCATGTGCGGTCCGCACTTCTCTTTAGTCTTGACAGGAGTTGACTCTCTGGCCCCACAATTCTTGATTGGGGCCGCGTTTCTCATATTCTGCGGTGCGCACAATTCTTGGTGCGGCCGCATAGGTCTCTTCTCCGGACCGCACAATTTGGGAGTGCGGCCGCGTAGCTGACTTCTACGGCTGCACAATTATTGTGTAGCCCACATTTCTTTTTGATATTGAAATGACACTCTCTGAACTTTAGCTCTTGCATAGCTTCTGCAACCGCATAATAATTGTGCGGTCCGCACTTTGCAACTGGACTCTGTTAAATTTCCTTCACATTCTACGGCCGCACAATAATTGTGCGGTCCGCACTTTCCACTTGGAATCTGTTAAATTTTCTTCACATTCTGCGGCCGCAGATGGATTCTACGGCACTAGATGGAATCCGCGGTCCGCACTTGAGCTTTTGTGCCTGATTTTTGTCCTTGAGTTCAGATCACTCCTTTTTGAGTTAGAATTCATCTTAGTGGCTCATTTTCTAATACTCTTGCAAATAAGCATATTTCATCAGTTTTTAGGAATACAATTGAACATTTTTGGACTAAAACAAAAGCTAAAAGGGGCTAATAAGTAGTCAAAATCCCTACTTATTAGACGCTAAAACGCATGAAGATCAAATAAATTTCAAGAACTTCTAGAATCACAACCGAGCGCCCGAACCATGTAAAATCAACTCCAAATGGTGCCAAATTTTGCAGATAAGTTCTACATGACAAAAAGATCCTACTCGGAGCTTTAACTCACGCATAACAACCTCGAAACGACGAATCGCACCTCAAGTCAAAATCAATGAACTTTGAAACTTGAGCTTCTACAACCGATGCTGAAACCTACCAAATCACGTCCAATTGACCTCAAATTTTGCACACAAGTCACATTTGACATTACAGACCTATTCCAACTTCCGGAATCAGAATCCGACCCATCATAAAGTTCACTCCCAGTCAAACTTCCCAAAAATTCAATTTTTGCCATTTCAAGACTAATTCGACTACGGACCTCCAAATTACAATCCTAATGCGCTCCTATGTCCAAAATCACTCAATGGAGCTAACAGAACTGACAAAACTCCATTCTAAGATCCAATGCTAAAAGGTCAAACTTGGTCAACTCTTCCAACTTAGAGCTTAAATCGTGAAGTTCATTCTTCCAAATCGATTCCGGTTAACTTGAAAACCAACACCGACGATTTACGCAAATCATAATACCTCAGCGGAGATGCTCGAGCCCTCAAATTACCGATCGAAGTGCAGATGCTCAAAATGACAAGTCGAATCGTTACATATAAGAAGCAAAAGCATTGATTTGGTTATCTATTAGACTTTTCTCTTTCTAAAAGTGTAAAATACAGTAAAAATATGAAAATATCTAACATATCTATTACTATTATATTAAGACGACCAACTTTACTCTTTCTTATATCTTTTTTGAAAAGGTAAAAAGACAGATTTTCTTACATCCACTCAGTTTTTTTTGCTCCTTCATTGATCCAGTGATTCTTTAATTTTACATGCCTCTCCCACCACACAGAAAATACTAAGATATAACTATTCATACTGCATACGCAATTCTTCCTCAATTCCTTATACATTTGGTTTTGGTTAAACTTCCTAGAAGTAGCAAATGAATTACAGATATGAATTCATATTCCATCTGTAAGCCTTGAATATCCTTTATAACATTATATATCAATTATTGCAATGATATGAAGCTACACATAACCAAGTAAGCTGAGCGTGCTATACTCATAAGTAATTTCGGCTTTAATACCCAATTATAGTAATAAGAAATTTAAATTTTGACACGGAATACATGTCTTTTTTCCTTGTAAATATCTGTGATTTGCAAGTCGATTTTACTGAGATATATAGTCCCCCGATGATTGCAAGAGTCGGAACTTTTCAATCAAAGCAAAGAATAGAACAAACTATGATATCCTTAACTGAAATTACCATTGGCAATGAAATATTAAAATGGTGAACAAATATATATCTCTCAATGTAATTTTTGCAAAGTCACTTGATCACCAACTTTGTATCTCTTTATTTTAGAATTTCAATGTACCATAATGGCTGACACAATCACACAACATCAATGCACCAGTGAGGAAATTAATGCAGATTTAAGAGCAAGAAACGTTGACATTCTATACTTCTTTTTGAATAAAAAAGTGATATTCCAACAGTGTTATTACCAAAAAGTCATAAAAGAAAACAAAGCTAATGAGGCATCAAGGAATCTTTGCAATTTCATTTTCTTTTATGTTACTTTCTCACGTGAAGATGTGATTCAACAGCCACTATTGGATAAAACTGCAAAGTCATTGTAAAACACCAGACAATTTTTTTCTTTTAGGATTGCTTATAGTTTAATTGGACTCATTATCTTCTTGTATAAATGCCTACCACAAATTTGATTTGTCAGTCTTGTTTCTTTCCTTTTTATTTATGTTCTCTGACTTTCTATCTATATTGGTGTGTTACTGATTTAATAATTTTGAATTTTTTTCACAATGATACATGAATAAAATAGTGTCTTTTTCAGTTTAACATTTAAATCTCTGGTTCTATTCTTCCTAATGGGCTACGTGGACCCTAGGACTGAGGACTCTTGGAAAGAAGGATTACCGCACTGGCTTACCTTATTAAGAACAAACTTTTTTCTAAGTTAAAATATTTAAAGCTCCCTAAGCTTGTATATACTGTTAAATGGAAGTATGTGTTTGTGATAGGTTATAAGTACCTTTGTTTTATGTTTTGATGATCAAACAAACTTAATGTCAAGAACTAGATAAGGAACCTAGTTCACTTCTGGTATACATTCCCAAGCGCATGAAAACAACATGACTCAAGCTGGAGATGGTTGTCAGAACTTAAGAAGTTAAAGAATCAACACATGGAATCTCTTGTAAATCAAGAACAAAATACGACGCTGCTACGGACCAGTTCTCATATCAAGTCTTTGTATATCCTTAGTAAAGTTGTCACTTTGTATTAGTTCTTCAATTGTATTCCTACTTAGCTTATCTAGAAGCATTGATTAGGAAACTCTTGTAAATCATAAACATCAGTGTTTGTGTTTGGCCAGAGTTAGTCAAGTTGTAAAGTCTTTGTAATAGAGGTATTACAAAGTGGCCTGGAATAGGTGTGTTACAAGTTAGTGAGGGATTAAGTAGTTGATTCCTAGGTTACATAGGTTGTAATTTTAAAGTTGCTTAGTAGTTTTTAATCCCGTTGAGCTGGAAATTTTCCACATAAAAACTCTAAGTGTTATTTACATTTTGATGTGTGTGTGTGCGTGTATCTGTAGAAACTAATAGAGAACCTGGTTCTCTATATAGTTTAGTGGACCCTCGAATTATATCAATTGGTATCAGAGAATGTTCTTTCCACCAGGCTAACACCTAGAAAGGATCCTCATGGCTGCTCCACCAAACTTTGAAAAAGGTCAGTTTACTTACATGCCACCTAGGTTGAATGGTCAGTATTATGGATGGTGGAAGACTAGGATGCAAAACTTCATCATGGCTGAAGACTCTGAGCTATGGGATGTCATCTATGACAGACCCTTTGTTCCTACCAAGAATCTTGACGATCCAGTTGTAGCCATTCCCAAGACGAGAAGGAATTTAATGATGCTGATCGAAAGGCCATAGAGAAGAACTTTCGTGCAAAGAAAATTCTTGTGCGTGGCATAGGTCCTGATGAATACAGCAGGATATCGGCATTTAAATCACCAAAAGAAATCTGGGAAGCTTTGCAGACAACTCACGAGGGAACAACACAGGTGAAGCAATCCAAAATCGACATGCTCACCACTAAGTATGAGCTCTTCAAGATAAAGGATGATGAATCCACCCAAGATATGCACACTCGATTCACCTCCATCATAAATGAGTTTCACTCTCTTGGTTAAATCATTCCTAGAAACAAGCTCGTCAGAAAAAACCTTAGTGTACTACCGAGTTATTGGGAAAGCAAAGTAAACGCCATCACTGAGGTGAAGGATTTGTAGACACTAACTATAAATGATCTTGTTGGAAACTTAAAGACTTGTGAAATGAAGAAGAAGAAGGACAGTGAAAGAAAAGAGCCCAAAAGAGAAAATAACCCGGTCCTTAAGACATACAATAATGATTCAAGTGGCGAACACGATGATATGGCATACCTGAATAGAAGATTTCAGAAAATGGTTTGCAGGAATGGAGATATTCCAAAAAGGGGCAGTTCTAGCAAGAAAAAAAATTATGACCTCTTAAGTGTGGCAAGCCAGGACACTTCATCAAGGATTGACCTCTCCTAAAGCAAGATCAATTCAAGCTCAACTCATACAAAGCTTCCAAGAGGAACATGGTTCCTAATAAATGTTTCAAGAGAAAGAATGTTGCTGACAACGTTGTGAAGCAATCTCTTGCTGTATGGGGAGACTCCTACAGCGAGTCTGAAGAAGAAAATGATCATGGTGATAGTTCAATGATGGGAGTGGAAAGTGAAGCAACTGAGTATGACTCAATTTTTCCTTGATGGCTCATTCTGATGGCGATGATGATGAGGTAAATTTTCTGGATGTTCAGAGAAATCTGAAATCTTACTCTCCTAAAAAGCTCATGTCTTTAGAAAATGTGTTAATTGATGCTTACCATAGTCTTATAAATTATAAATATGCTTTAACTATGGAACTAGGAGAATCTGAACAAACAAGAGATGACCTAGTAGTCGTTGTAGTTGATTGGAAGGAAACAATAGAGAACCTGAAAAATAAAAAGGATGCCTTAGATGAGAAAATTGAAAGTGTAGAACATGAAAGAGATGATCTAATGGTTGTTGTGGTAGATTTAAAGGAAACCATTGAGTGGGTAAGTAAATAAAAGAAAGCCTTAACTGAGAGAGTTGCTACCATTGAGAAACGAAGAGATGACCTAGTAGTGGTGGTAGTAGACTTGAAAGAGACAATTGAGGAACATAAAATGGAGAGTAGGCCTTGAAACTCCGAAAAGGGAAAGGAAGTTGCGAGTGAGGCTCGCATTAAGCTTGAAAATGAGTTAAATTTAGTGAAGACCAGTCTGTGTGTTGAGGTTGAGAGAAACAAACAACTTCAGGAAGAATTAGGAAGAGCGAAGAGTGATCTTGAAAAATTTCTTAAGTGGACCTGTTCCTCTGATGTTATTACTGCCATGTATGTTAACAATGGGGGGAACATTCATGGAATTGGGTTTCAAATGGAGAAGGCTCCCTACAACCCTCATAGCAAGTATGTTATTGTACTTGACAATTGGTTGTGTACCCACTGCGGTAACAATGGGCACCTCAAGGAAAAATGCAAGGCCAAGGTTCAGTCTCACCAAAAAAATAAAGTCTTTGCTAAGAGAGTAACTACTGCTAGAGGACCTAGTCCTTCACATAGAAGAGCACTCACTCATCCTTTTCCTCACTACAAGGGACCCAAACTTGTTTGCGTTCCTAAATCTAACCCTTGATTTTTCTTGTGCAGGGAGAAGTGAAGGGGAGAAACAACCATGGTACATGGACAGTGGTTGCTCAAAGCACATGATTAGAAGTACAATAAATTTCCTTTCACTTAAAGCCCTACAAGGAGGGAGTGTATCCTTTGGAAATGGCAAAAAAGAATTCATTCTAGGAGTTGGAAGGATTGGGAAGTCTCTCACTCACTCAATTGAGAATGTGTATTATGTCAATAGTCTGAAGTACAGTGTCTTGAGTGTCTCTCAGATATGTGACAAGGGAAATAAAGTGGAATTCTTGTCAAAGATATGCACAGTCACAAATCTTGCGACTGGGGAGATGGTGCTTGTGGCCAAAAGATACAAGAATATTTATGTTGCTAATTTTGAGTCCCTAAAAAGTGGTGATCTAAGTTGTTGATGACGATGGTGAACTATGGCACAGAAGGATGGTAGCTTTTCACTACTAAAAAATCTGGTTCAGAAGGACCTGGTTTGTGGTCTGCCCAAGTCGAGCTTCAAGGAGCAGAAAGTTTGTGATGCTTGTGCAAAAGGAAAGCATGTCAGATCTTCATTCAAGCCCAAAAAGGAAGTCATCACCTCAAGGCCACTTGATCTTCAAAATATGGATCTATGTGGACCTATGAGGGTGCCAAGCAGAGGAGGAAAATGATATATCTTTGTGATAGTGGATGACTACTACAGGTTCACTTGGACTCTGTTTCTAAGAACCAAGGATGCGACTTTTCAAGTATTTGTGGCCTTTGTCAAGAAGATCTAAGTGAAGATAGGAACAAACATGGCCTGTATTAGATCAGATCATGGGACAGAGTTTAATAATGCCAGATTCGATGAATTCTGTATTGAAAATGGCATTACTCACAACTTCTCTGCTCCAAGAACATCACATCAAAATGGAGTTGTGGAAAGGAAGAATAGAACTGTTGAAGATATGGCGCGGACAATGCTAATTAATAGTGGGATTGCAAAGAATTCTTGGGCAGAAGCTGTCAATACTGTTTGCTACTTGGTGAACAAGTGCATGATCAGGTCCTTTCTAAAAAAAACACCTTATTAGTTGCTGAATGGAAGGAAGCCTAAGCTGACTCATTTTAGGACATTTAGATGCAAATGTTGTGTTCTCAACAATAGGAAGGATCAACTTGGAAAATTTGTTGCCAAAAGTGATGAAGGAATCTTCCTGGGTTGCTCGTCTCAAAGTAAAGCTTACAAAGTGTACAACAAAAGAATCCAGTGTGTTGAGGAGAGTGTACATGTGATCTTTGATGAGTCTCACCTCTTTTGTGAGAAGGACATGTATGCTGATCAATATGGAGAACCCTTATTGGTTCCAGGTGAAGTTATTAACATGGAAAATGGGAAGGCAGACATGATGAGTCATGTCAAGGAATCCAGTGTAGATAATGCAACTACTACTCCATCTATTGGAGAGGAACCTGGTCCCGCGATCATAACAACTGAAGCTGAAAATAGAGTTGTTGATGCAGTCCAAGGTACTCCACTTGCTGAAGAAAGAAGAAGCCAAGAAACTCAGTCAAACATACATGGTTCCTCTACCAATGAGATTCAAGTACCAAATTGGAAGAATAAAAGTTCACATCCTCTTGACAACATAATCACCCCTCTTGATTCAGGAGTTCAAACCAGATCAAAAGCCAGAAATTCACTTGCCTTTTCAACCTTTTCCTAAATAGAACCCAAAAGTATCAAGGAAGCACTAAAAGATGCAGACTGGATCACAGCTATGCAGGATAAACTGCATCAATTTGAGGAGAAACAAGGTATGACACTTAGTTCCTAGAACTGCAGATCGTACCATCATTGGGACCATATGGGTATTCAGGAACAAACTTTATAAGTTTGGGAATACAACAAGAAACAAGTCTAGGCTTATAGTTCAAGGCTACAATCAGGAAGAAGGAATTGATTATGATGAGACATTTTCTCCAGTTGGTCGAATGGAGGCTATCAGAATTCTTATTGCCTTTGCATCTCATATGGAATTCACACTGTTCCAAATGGATGTCAAAATTGCATTCTTGAATGGCTTCCTCAAAAAAGAAGTTTATGTTAAGCAGCCTCCTGGTTTTGAGTGTCACAAGCATCCTGAGCATGTGTTCAAGCTACACAATGCATTGTATGGGTTAAAGCAGGTTCCTCGAGCATGGTATGAAAGTTTTATCAAAGTTTCTTTTAGAAAATAATTTTACAAGAGGAAAAATTGACAACACTCTTTTTCTGAAGAAACGAGGGAGGAACCTGCTCATTGTTCAAGTATATGTTGATGACATCATTTTTGGAGCCACAACTGACTCTCTTTGTGAAGAGTTTGCAAAACCCATGGGGAGTGAGTTTGAGATGAGCATGATGGGAGAATTGAATTTCTTCTTGGGACTTCAAGTAAAGCAGTCCACAAAGGGAACATTGATAAGCCAGCAGAAGTATATCAAGGAGCTTCTGAAAATATTAGACATGGAAGCATCAAAAGTGATCGACACTCCCATTGCCACTACTACACGTCTGGACATGGATGGACCTGGTTCTTATGTAAATCAAACAATATATAGAGGCATCATTAGATCACTCTTGTATCTCACTGCAAGCAGACCATACATTGTGTTCAGCATGGGTCTCTGTGCAATGTTCTAGTTAAATCCAAAGGAATCTCATCTGAAGGCTGCTAAAAGAATTTGGAGATATTTTAAAGGAACACAGGACCTGGTTCTCTACTATCCTTCAGGTGATAATTTTGATCTCATTGGGTATAATGATGATGATTATGCAGGTTACCTGGTGGACAAGAAAATCACGTCTAGAATGGCACATTTCTTGTGTTTCTGTCTTATCTCATGGGGAACAAGGAAGCAAAACTCAGTGGCACTCTCAACAGCTAAAGCAGAATATGTAGAAACTGCTTCTTGCTGTGCTCAATTAGTGTGGATCAAGCAAAAATTGGAAGACTTTAGGGTGTATACTGATTGTGTACCTATCTTGTGTGACAATACGAGTGCACTCAATACGGCCAAAAACCCAGTCCAACACAAGAGGACTGTAATGACCCGACCGGTCGTTTTGTACTCTAGCACGTCGTTCAACTATTTGAAGTCGTGAGCAGCTTCATTTAAGGTATTTTTACCCGTGGGTGTATTCCAGGAAGTTTAGAATTAATTTGGAAAGAAAATTCTCATTTCAAAAGCCTTAAGTTGGAGAAATCAATTAAGATTGGAATTTTGAGTAAACGATCTCCGAATCAAGATTTGAAGGTTCCAACAGGTTCGTATAATGATTTCGGACTTGGGTGTATGTCCGAATCGGGTTTTGGATAACCCGGAAGTGTTTCGGCGTATATTGTGGAAGTTAGAATTTTAGAAGGATTTCATGCATTTGGGCTTGAAGTGCATATCAGTGAGGTTGATGTCCATTTGGGATTCTAAGTCTGGTAATAGCTCCGTATGGCAATTCTTGAATTGGAAGCGCGATCGGAAGTGATTTGGATGTTCGTAGGTCATTTTGGAGTCATTTGGCTAAAGATAGAAATTTGAAGGTTTTTGGGAAATCCGTCCGGAAGTGGAAGTTTTGATATCAAGGTCGGAATGCGATTCCGGAAGTTGGAGCAGCTCTGTAATGTTGAATATGACTTGTGCGCAAAATTTGAGGTCAATCAGATGTGATTTGATAGGTTTCGGCATCGGATGTAGAAGTTTGAAATTCTAAGTTCTTAAAGAATTGGATTTGAGTGCGATTCGTGATTTCGGCGTTGTTTGATGTGATTTGAGGGCTCGAGCAAGTCCGTGTCATGTTTTGGGATAGGTCGGTATAATTGGACGGGGTCCCAGGGGCCGCGGGTGGATTCCCGGTGGTTAATGGATCAAAGTTGAAGTTGGAAAAGGGGTGAAGCTGCTGTCATCTGGTGTAACCGCACCGACGAGGCCTTGACCGCAAGTACGAGTGTGGGCTTGGCTTGGCTGGGGACCGTAGGTGCGATGGATATTCTGCACCTGCGAAGCCGCAGGTGCAGATAGTGTGACGCAGGTGCGATTTGGCTGAAGTTGAGGAAAACTGCAGGTGCGGGAGATTTGATCGCACCTACGGGATCGCAGGTGCGGAGGAAGGACCGCAGGTGCGGAAATCGACCTGGGCAGAATGTTTTTAAACGAGAATTTTGGGTTCATGGCCTTCATTTCTTCATGGTTTAGGCGATTTGGGAGAGATTTTCAAGGGAGATTTCACCAAGCATCAAGAGGTAAGTGATTCCTTCTCATTTCCAAGTTGAATGCAAGATCATTACATAAGTTTGATATGGGAAATTGTTGGAAATTGGGGTTTTTGAAGAAAATCCTAGAAAATGTAAAATTTGGATTTTATCCACGAATAGAGCATGAATATTTGAGTAAATTATATATTTGAGTTAGTAAGGATATGGGTAGAAAGTATCTTCGAGAAATTTCGGATTCCGGGCACGTGGGCCCGAGGGCATTTTGGTCATTTCTCCGAGCGGGGTTGGGAAAGTATATAATCTGAATTCGTTGTGAGTATTAGGATGAATTTTCATTGTTTTGCCATTATGTGGTAGTTTCGGAGCATTGTGCGTCCGTTGGTGTCATCAGAAGGGCTTGGGAGTCGGTGTTGGAACATCGGAGCGAGGTAAGTCTCCTTTCTAACTTTGTGAGGGGGAATCGTCCCCTAGGTGATTTAATTCAGTATATGCTATTATCTTCGGGGGCTATGTACGCACGAGGTGACGGGAGTCCATGCATAGCTACTATTATGCCATGTCCGGGTAGCCTAGAACCGACTAGCATGCTTTATGTGTGTACCTGTAACCCTGCCTGTAACATTAAACTGCTATGTGACCGAAAATGTAATTGGATGTTTAAAAAGAAAACTAGAGTTCATATTATTAACCTTCTAAAAAAGAATTGTTTCCGCTTTGAATATATGTGTACCTGGACTAGGTTGTATCATGGAGTATCACTAAACTTGACAAATGAGTTTCAAAATTAAGGATTTCAAAACCTGTATTTCATGTTTGTTTTAATAAAATTTTTACCACTTTCCTGAGAAAAAAACTGTTTTCTTGATAAAATACGAATTTATTATGTGGATATGTGTAACTTTGGGTGCCTGAGTCGCTTAAGTAATTCGCGAGCAGGAAGACCCTGTATTTGTGTATGTATTTATATGAGCACCTGAGTCGTATGGATAATTCGCGAGCAGGCTAGCCGTATTATGTTAACCGCGTCGCATGATCGATTCGTGAGCGGGGCAGATAGATGCATCTATGGTTCGAGCCGGTCGACCCTTGGCAGTGCACATTTTATTATTGTTGGTCCGCGCCGTTCGACCCTAGGCATTGCTTACGCATGATATTTGCTGCGTAGTTGCTATGATATTTGCCTAATTACTGGCATGAAATATTAAATTGTCAATTGAAATGACAGAGATTAAAGCTATTAAAAAGAGCTTTGGAAGAAGTTATTCCTTCCCGTCGACTTATTATTTGATTAAATCACCTTGTTGATAAATTGTTAATATGACGAAGATATAAAGTGTTAAATGTGAACGAAATTGAAGGATTTTTAAACCCTGTTTTATAAACTGCCTATGACAAAAACCATGCTTAGTGTCACTCTTAAATATTTTAAATGGACCTTTAGTAAGTGTCTAAATTGACCTCTCGTCTACCTCTCTGAGGTTAGGAGGGCGACTTACTGAGTACACGTTGTTTTTGTACTCATACTACACTTGCTGTGCATTTTATTGCACAGGTACTTACATAGCAAATGTGAAGGATTCGGAGACTCAGGTGAGCTGCATCTTCCGGAGGCGATCCGCAGTTGACAGAGTCACCTTCATATTGTATCTATTTCATTTTAAATTTCCTTGTCCAGTTGTATTTCGGACAGGCTTTGTAATATTTGTAAAATTCTTAGAAGTTGCTCATGTACTTGTGACACCGGGTTCTGGGATGTGTATTGGGATAATTGTTTAAGTGAAATCTTTAGATCACTGTTTTTAAATAACAGAACTTAAGTTGCTGTGGTATTTAATTTACGAAAATTTACTTATTTTATTATGAAATCTAAGAAAAGGTAACGGTTTCGAAAATTTTAAAAACATGAATGTATTTCAACTAATTAAGTATTTGGCTTCCGTGACAGTGGTGTCCGGCGCCATCACGACCTATGGATTTTGGGTCGTGACAAGGACCAAGCACATTGATCTACATCATCACTTCCTCAAGGAAAATGTTGAAAAAGGGCTCATCTGTATGAAGTTTTGCAGTACTAAAGATCAAATTGCAGATATCTTCACCAAAGCCCTGAGCAGAGAACATTTTGAGAGAAATCGCTTGGCACTGGGGTTGATAAAACCCAACTGAGGATCTAGTTTCTAGTGATTGGCTATGAAAGTCATATACAGGTAAAATTAGCTAAAGTGTTTTCTGGCCACATGATGATTTTAGGACAACTGATGCAGTATATACTGGTAAAAGGGATTAAGATCTCTTGCAAGACCTGCCAGGGAACCTAGTTCTCATGACACATGTTAATAGCTTCTTTGTTTTCTCGTACAAAATTTAAAATGGACAAAAATTATACCACATCATCAGCTTGTTAGTCTCTTTAAGTTGTGTCTTTTCACCCAAAGCATCACACCTGCCACTGAACGATCCAACTCCCCAAGCAAAATTGCCACCATTTCATAACCGGTCCCTCACTTTTCATAAATACATCCAACAACATCACAACCCTTCACTTCCAAGTTAAAAATTTCTTCTTTATCTTCTCTCTTCTCAACCCACAAAGCCTCTCCAGTAAAATTCCACTATGTCTGAAAATCAAGTAACTCCCAGTGTACCTGACGGTAACCCCATTGAGTCCACATCTGTTAGAACTCCAGCTGTAGATTCCTCACCCAACACAACCTCTAGTCCAAACCCTAGAAAAGATTCCCCTCCACACTCTACTCCTTCTCCTACCCTCTCAGATTCTGGTCCTTATCAAAGTCACGAAAAGTTGAACAAGTCTGAGAATGTCAATTCTCCTCCAGTATCGCCGGTCAGACAAAGTGAACAGGGTAAACACGGTGACTTGGTTTAAGAAGGAAATCAGGAAACGTAGACTCTCACCATGGAAGATCCCTAGTGAAAACCCATCGATCAGTCCTGAAAAAGCTGAGACAATAGTGACATGTTGTGATTCTATAGGTATCTCTGCTCCCTCTGTTGAAATTTCTTTGGAACCATAAGAAAGGGAGGCAATAGAGAATATGCTCTCCACCGCTTCTGAAGGGGTTGTTGTAGAAGAAAGTATAGGGGGTTTGAGCCTCAGGTGGAAGAGCCTCAGCCCACAGAAGAGGGGGGAGCACTTGTGCCATTTGAACAACTGGCACAAGATGATGTTACTAGGGGCCCAAATGTTGGACCTGATCCCTCCCCAGAGGATCCAGGTCAGAAATCATCTCCTCAGGTTAGTGTTGATCCTTCTCTTTCTCCCCACTTCTATGCTGAGCCCCTCAGTATGGTGGTGCTAGAGATGATGTCTGACAGTGAAGAGGACCTAGATGATATGGTAATCAATAGTTTTATTAGGGTTAGGAGTAAGCCAGTGGAAACTTCAGAGCCACCCCTTAAGCGACCCACTACACGGTTGAAAAAAAGGAGGCTATAGAGTCTTCTCTCAAGAAAATCCAGAGAAGTCAACGAAAGAGAAAGTTGGTCAGGGATGGAAAAGTTGTACTAGAAAAGGATGTTCTTGTGGTTGATGTGGATGAGGAAGCCGAAGAGTAACCTAGTTCCTTAAGGCAGAAGCACTCTCTCTCTCTCTCTCTCAATCTAACAAGCACACTTCTACAAGTGTTCAAAGTCCTTCTAAGAGTGTTGATGCTGCTTCCAGTGAAAAATTTGTGAAGAGTTCTGGTGACAAAGAAATGAAGGTGAGTAGTGAAAACTTTGATGATGAAGAAATGGAAGTTTCTGGTGAGCATATGCATGCAAAATTTGTAGAAAAGGGACAGTCAAGTCACAATTTGGTGAAAAGGAAGTTGGATGATGATGAAGAACCCAGTTCCTCCAAGAAAGAAAAAGTTGGTGAGATTTCTTGGAAAGAGAAGCTGAGATATCAAAAGGTGTTGTGGGGTCGCACGTTTGCCTTAGAGATTATGGAGATGGCTAGGATGAGGCAGTCGGTAGAAATCGGTGAGTTCCACCAGTGGAAACACTTGTTCGCAGTTGATGTACCAAAGGTGTATGAGGAGCAGGTGTGGAGCTTTTATGAAAACCTCTTCAAGGTTAAAGATGATCAAATTTTTGCATTGATCAATGGAGTGGACATAGTGATGGACTCCGCTATGCTGGGGTCAACTCTTGGAGTTCCTGCTGAAGGGCTGTCATCCGTTCAGGGTGCCTGCACGTTAAATTTTAGAAATGCCATTATTAAGGAAAGGGCAATCCAGTAAGGTAACGGGTGCATAAGAAGGCACTCCTTCTAGTCTATCAGTTGATTTTTGAGATGGTTAACAAGGTACTGTTTCCCCGTGCTAAGAGGAGATCTATCACATCAAAGGCTGACCTAGTCCTTATGGAAGCCCTGGATAGTTTCACCACTATCAACATGCCTAGAATCATGATTGAGCACATGCAAAATGTGGCAGATTTTAAGAATGGAAACCATGGGCTACCTTACGAGTTCCTCCTCACAAAGTTGTTCAAGTTCTTTAAGGTACCTTTCGGACAGGCCAAAGTGGGGATCAATAAGCAGACCGTCTCCAAAACCACCTTTGAGGAGTGTGAATGCATTGACGAGGTTGGAGGAGTCGGACACACCTCTAATAACTCTCAGTTGATTCATGCCCAGAATAGTGCCACAGAGGAGATAAGGATGTTGAAGTAATTAACGCCATTTTGGAGACTCATCTCATTCAGGTATCAGAGGCACCAGGTTCTAGCAGTTCTCACAACTCAGAGGTTGCCCGACTGACAAAGGAAAATGCCGAGCTCAAGAAAATCGTTGAGGAACTGAAGAAGAAACCGGTCAATGAGAAAATGTACGCAAATTCTCGGATGGATCTTGTCCTCAAAACCCTAGCCACCTCCTCCAAGTCCTCTTCCTCCAGTGTCCCTTAAGAAATGTCCTCTCAGTGTCCAGTTTCCAGTGTCTATCTTTTAAGTTTTTTTTGATGATGTTTGTTTCTGGTACTTGTTTTTGTTTTTTTAATTGTGGATGGTAACAATGATCCCGCTCCAACCTGTAACAGTCTAAATTTGGTTAATGCAAGTCTTTACCTTTTGGTTTTTATGATATTTCTCCCCTGTCTCGGTTTTCTATCATGTTGTGTGCACATAAGTGGCATGAGTTAACCATGATAGACTTCTTTATTATTTTTACTTGGTCTGGGTTTTTTATGATGCCAAAAGGGGGAAGATTTACTTTGCATAATTGAATAATAAAAAATGATGTACACTGATTAAGGGGGAAATACAGATTCAGGGGGAACTCACTGAGGTCCTTGGTGCACTATCTGGTTTTTCTGGTTCTTTGTAGGATTTTCAATTATAAGTTTGTCATCATCAGAAAGGGGGAAATTTATAGGTAATAAGTACCTTTGTTTTATGTTTTGATGATCTAACAAACTTAATGTCAAGAACCAGATAAGAAACCTGATTCACTTCTGGTACACATTCCCAAGCGCATGAAAACAACCTGACTAAAGCTAGAGATGGTTTTCAGAACTTTAGAAGTTAAAGAATCAACACAAGGAACATACTAAGTCAACTCTCCACAGCTGGAAATTGACTGACTGCACTGCACCACAAACAGTACAAAAAAGTGCAACAGTCACTTCCATTGGGAAGGACCTTGTACCATAAAGTGCTTACATCATTCAAGTGATGTCATCAATGTTATATTAAAATTAATCCAAGAACAAAATATCACTTGAACATTATAGAATTTACTCAAGCACTCCAAGTGTTTGATTATCAAGAAAAACAATTGTCTTGTGCATCAAGAACAAAGTACGACGCTACTACGAACCAGTTCCCATATCAAGTCTTTGCATGTCCTTAGTAAAGTTGTAACTTTGTATTAATTCTTCAATTGTAATTCCTACTTCGCTTATCTAGAATCATTGATTAGGAAACTCTTGTAAATCATAAACATCAGTGTTTGTGTCTGTCCAGAGTTAGTCAAGTTGTGAAGTCTTTGTAATAGAGGTATTACAAAGTGGCCTGGAATAGGTGTGTTACAATTTAGTGAGGGATTAAGTAGTTGATTCCTAGGTTACATAGGTTGTAATTTGAAAGTTGCTTAGTAGTGAAGTTGAAATCATACAGGTGTAGGTTGTGGTTTTTAATCCCGTTGAGCTGGAAATTTTCCACGTAAAAAATCTAAGTGTTATTTACATTTTGATGTGTTTGTGTGTGTGCAATCTATAGAAACTAATAGAGAACCTGGTTCTCTATATAGTTTGGTGGACCCTCGAATTATATCAATTGGTATTAGAGCAGGTTCTTTCTATCAGGCTAACACCTAGAAAGTGTCTTGGCTAGAGTTAGTCAAGTTGTGAAGTCTTTGTAATAGATGTATTACAAAGTGGCTTGTAATAGGTGTGTTACAAGTTAATTAGGGATTAAGTAGTTGATTCCTAGGTTACATAGGTTGTAATATGAATGGTTCTCAGTAGTGAAGTTGAAATCCTACAAGTGTAGGTCGTGATTTTTAATCCCTTTGAGCTGGGAATTTCCACGTAAAAAATCTAAGTGTTATTTACATTTTGCTCTGTGTGTGTGTGTGCGCGCAATCTGTGAAAACTAATAGAGAACCTGGTTCTCTATGTAGTTTGGTGGACCCTCGAATTATATCAGTTTGTCATCAACTTGATGCTCTTCCCTCTTTCTGTAAAATGTAGGAATGTTTTCTTGCATGTTCTGTTAAGAAGAATCAATTAAGAGATAATTTTCATCGGTAAAGAAAAGCTAACCCATTTTAAGTAAATACCAAGATCATATTAGATTTTGCAGCACAAATTTTTCACACAAATTATGCGGCAACATAAAGGATTTTGTTACTAATAGTCAAAATTAGTTTCTTAGTTGGTAAAAAATATGCTAAATTTCCTTCAGTAAAAAATGTAAGAACTTCTAGCAAAAGATGTCGACATGTCGATACACAAACATTTACATAATAACAAAATTATTATTCTGTCTTATGACATCAAGCTTTATTTTGCGGCTATGTTCCTTGAAAACCTATAGCTAGACAAATATCAACCTTCAAGACAGATGTAAAATAAATTATTATATAAAAAAGCCAAAATCGCATGATAGAGAATTGGAGTGAACATGACAACTTAAGTTGGAGGGAAGAAAATAAAACTACTAAAAGTTCTGAACATCAATTTGTACAATTTTAAGATGCATATGGGCAAAGATACAATTTACATCTCTAATTCCAACTTTCCAAAATATGAGCTAATTCATCTATCAAACAATTTTTTTTTGTGAAAGAGAAGAAACTTGAAGAATAAAAGGGCGATGATGCTACTTTAAAATTCAGAAATAACACATCAAATTAAAATGTGAGAGCATTAATAAAACAAAGAACATACTGGATGAAAGTTGTATTCCTTCGATCCAGCAGAATCCGAAAAGGGTATTGCTTCAACTATTACAGTAACAAATTAAAAATGTTAAAACCATCATTAAATCCCGAGTCAATTTCTCACAAGGTCATTAAAAAATATTATTTATGAAAGTCACTTTTCTTTGTTTTGTAATTGGAACGTCATTAAAAATTAAGAGGATTACCTATTAAACTTAAACTAATTACCCGGTTGTACTCACTTGGATAATAATTACTATACATACCTATTCCATATAAAATTATTACCTGCCCACCCATTAAGAAAGTATTTAAAGGCTTCAGGGGAAATGACCTTATATCGAACCCACATGATCTTTCTTCCTTCAATCCAAGGTAAGAAATATTTTATTTCTCTCTTCAGCGAATTCCTCTCTTTATTCTTGTTTTTATTTACATAAGTAAAACTGTTTATATGATAGGCAATATTATTGTGATATTCACAAAGTAAAATATTGACAAATTAATGGGTTCAAGGAGTAGCAACTTTGATGATTTTGTGTATACAAAAAAAGAGGTTTGTCAATACTACAAATTACGATTCAATTAACTCACTACGTTCATGTAGTTTAATTTTTTCTTGATGAATGAAATCGTCACCTATTGAATACCTTTCATCACCACAAAATGCTCTCCCTCCCTATTTGTTCTAGTTCGAGTCATTTCCTGGAATTTAATTGTGATTTCGGTGCTATTAAATATTGCTTATAATACCTTTCTGGATGTTCATACTGAAATTTGATCGCATTTGGATCGGATTGAGATCGAAATTTTCAGCTGAAAATCAAAAAAGAACATAGTTACCCAACAATATATTGATAGGGTATACAATATTATGTAAGAGTATATAGCTATATTGCAACAATATACTGTTATAGTATATAATATACTGCACTGTTATAGTATACAATATACTGTAACAGTATACTGTAGTAATCGAAAAAGAACGCATTACCTAACAATATACTACTACAGTATACAATATACTGTAGGAGTATATAACTATACTGCAACAATATACTATTATAGTATACAATATATCATAATAGTACACTGTAATAATATGCAGTATACTGCAATAGTATGATGTAGTTCATGATATTTTAAAGAAGGCGGAGGTTTTTAAGGAACTTCGTCCTAATCAATCCTAATCAATCAAAATTCAATTAAGGAAATAAATTAAGGAAATACAAAAAAGGGGGGTAGTCATTTATATATGGTCTTCTCGGGGTCGGGGTTCCCTTTACCGGGATTTCCCCTTGGCAGATAGAGAAGAAACAGAAAGCGATATATCCGCTGCTATTATCCGCTCGTAGGTTGCAGTTGCTCTTTGAGTTCTCTCTTTCTTTCTTTATGGGTCTTCCCAGGCCGTTAGATCAAGTATATGGAAGAAAAGGCTGAAAGAGGACTGGGGAGCCTCTCGAAGTCTCCGATCTCACAGATGCTTAGGCTGCAATTCCTTCACTTGTGAAGAAGTTTAGCTAGTTCTCCTTCCTCGGACATTCTGTTCGCCTGCCCATGCTTCAAGATTGAAGTTTTCACCAGAAATCTCTATAAAAAAAAGAACGTTGTAACGAGATCGCATAGGTCCAACATAATCCTCCATCCGCACTCGCGACCCGCACCGAAACCGTGCTTTACCCCTAGATGTCTAGTCAACTGCTGCGAATGCAATATACCATAATAGTATACTTCGACTGCTATTTGTCAAATCATCTAGGTATATCTTGGAAAGCTAAAGTCATGGTTATTATAACATTATACTGTTATAGTATATAATATAATATAACAATATACTATAATAAATAAGCCATTTTTAATATTTTTAATTTTTTCAACTAGGTCCTTGCAAATATTTTCTTAAATAATTTTTTTGATGGAGTTCCATGAAAATAATATTCATTGTACAAAATAGCAATATAGGAAAAAGGAAATTGAAAAAAAAATTGAATGAGATTAGGAAAGGAATGCTAAATTAAAAAAATAAGCAAAAGGAAAGAAAATAAAAATATAAAAATGAAAAAAAACGAGTCAAATTGGGTATAAAACCTGGTGAATAAAAAAATAAAGAATAATATTATTCTTTAAAAATATATATGAACAAAAAAAGAAAAAAAGAAATGAAAACGAGAAAAAATAAAAGGAGAAAAGAAGAAAAAATAAAGAAATAAAAAAGAACATGAGAAAAAAAGAAACACTTACCCACAAAAGCCACAATGGGTAGGGAGGATAATTAGCTTGGTGGGTAGAAAAACCAATGGGTAGGCAAGGGTAATAAGTTTAGTTTTTGTGGGTAAAGATATAATACTCCCTTATATATTGCCAACTGTAACTCAAAAGTCACTCCACACTTTTAGGGCATATTAAATATTATTTTTCATATTTATTTTTTCAATCCAAGCATTTAAAAGATTAAAAACACCCATTTAACCGTGACCCAACCTGCTAAAGGGAAAATTGAAAATTGCTTTGACTCGATTATTTCATAACAAATTGAATTAAGAAACTGTAACTCATCAAATGACAATAGAAAAATGTGGATCAATTTTTGAAGTATTTAAAGAATTGCGTATAGAGAATTAGAAATTACTGAGTAAATGATGAATTGTGTAATGACCTGATCGGTCATTTTGAGCTCTAGCGCGTCGTTCGGCGATTGAGGCCTTGAGTAGCTTCACTTCATGTTCTATGACTGTACGTGTGGCCGGAATTGAATTTCAGAAGATTGGAGTCGTTTTAGAAGAAAAATTCCCAATTCGGAAGCTTTAAGTTGGGAGAGTTGACCAAGCATTGATTTTTGAGTAAACTATCTCGGAATCGGGATTTAAAGGTTTTAATATGTTCGTAAGATGATTTTGGACTTGGGCGTATGTTCTATCGGTTCGCCCGTGAGTATTTCGATGCTAACAATGGAAGGTTGGCATTTTGAAAGTTTAAGGATTTCTTAAGATCGATTTAAAGTGAATTTTTATGTTATCGATGCCCGTTTGGAGTTGCGAGCCTTGGAATAGGCTCGTATCGTGATTTATGGCTTGTGCCTAAAGTTTGGCGTCATTCTGGAATGTTTAAGTATGAATTGGACGCGTTCGTCGAAGTTGGAATGTTGAAATTTTAAAGAAGGATTTTGGTCGTCGATCCGTAGTTTGGATAATGTTTGGTGTGATTTGAGGCCTCAAATAAGTTTTTGTCAGGTATTGGGACTTGTTGGCATGATTGGACGGGGTCCTGGGGCTTGGGTCGTGATTCGGGTGGTTTCGGACAAAGTTTGACTGTTTTGGTATTGCTGGTGTGTTGGTGTGCAGGTGTGTTTCGCGATCGCGAAGGTAGTCCCGCGATCACAAAGAAGGCTGATGAAGGGCCCCTAATTTTTGCTCTTCGCAAATGTGAGGAGGCTCATGGCGAACGTAAAGAAGGACTAGGCCCTACTTCGGGAACGAGTAGGCTTCTCCGAGAATGCGAAGAAGGATGGGATTGTAGAAGGCATTCAGGAATGCAAGGCGTGTAATGTGAACGTGAAGGGCAGGGTCAGCTGGACATTGTGAACACGTTCAAGAGGTCGTGAATGCGATGAAGGTCAGTCCTGTGCAGATTTGTTTTAAACAGGGATTTGGCCCATTTTATTTCATTTTCACTTGGTTGGGGCGATTTTTTCCATCTACGGCAAGGTAATTAATTCCCACATAATGTTAGTGAAATACATGGATTATATGTGGATTTAAACATGAAAATTATGGAAATTTTGAAATCTTAAGAGCAAAGCCTAGAATTGATAATTTTGGATTTTGACAAAAAATTTTGAAGTGGAATTAGGAATAAACCATATATTTGAGTTCGTGGTAACCTGGGTAATGATTATCTTCAAGAATTTTTGGAATCCAAGCACGTGGGCCTGGGGTTGCCTTGTCGAGCGAAGTTGGGAACTTTTATAAATTTATTAATTATGATGTTGGAGTATATTTTTATTGGTTTTCATGATTGTTTGACTAGTTTTGGATCGATGAGCAATGGTTTGAGGTGCTAAAGAGGCGTTGGATAAGGTTGTGGAACTTCAGAGCGAGGTAAGTCTCCTGTCTAACCCTGTGGGGGGAGGGGGGAGGGAATTTTACCCCATAGGTGTTGTTCTTGTTGTATGCTACATGGTGTGGGAGCTGCGCATGTACGAGGTGACAAGTGTCCGTGCTTATGGTAGAATTCGTGCTTATGTCTGGATAGACCTAGAATCACGCCATGCTTTAATTGTACCATTTGATTTATCGTTTCTGGTATAATTCCTTTATTTCGCGTTGCGAATTGAAACTAGGCTTGTGTAGAGTGAGTGACTTGCCATTGTAGATATTTGATGAGCTAGTTGATTAGCGGCGTAATAGTTGTGTTTCCTTTACGAGTTTCTCTTGCATTGTGAGTTTTCACCGAAAAGCTTCTTTAAATGCCATAACTCACACGTATATTCGCGGGTGGGGTCAAGGACCCATTAAAGTATCATATCTTATAGGATCGGGCCGTTCGCCTCGGTAGTATCATATTCTTATTGGATCAGACCGTTTGCCTCAACAGTATAATAGATGCATCTATGGTTCGTGTTGTTTGAGTCTCAGCAGTGTACACATTATTATGGGATCGAGTCGTTCACCTTGGCATTTCTATAAACACTCTTATGGGATCGGACTGTTCGCCTCAGCAGCGTCGTGCGTATTATTTGACAAGAAGCTATCGTATGCGTGAGCTTTACTGATTTGAGTTGTGACGATATATCTGGTGGGTATCATTTTACATATATACTCTAGTTGAGGAGGTGACCGATAATTGAGAGCTTGTATTTACTGTTCAGAGGAGGATAGTACTGCATACCTATATCTAATTACACTGTTTATTTACTTTTACCATGCCTCACACTTGTTCGCTTTCTATTGCACTTGATATATTGGACAACTAGTAAGCGTCGATGTCGACCCCTCGTCACTACTTCTCCGGGGTTAGGCTAGATACTTACTGAGTACGCATTTATTTCCATACTCATGCTATACTTTTGTACTTATTGTGCAGGTATATATATATATATATATATATATATATATATATATATATATATATATATATATATATATTTCTGGTGGTCTTTTGGGTGCAGAGGCGATCTATTTTGGGGACTTTATGGTGAGCTGCATTCCAGGTTACGATCCATAGCATACAGAGTCTCCATAAGATCTACTTACATTCTTCTGTCTAACTTTTATCCCAGACAGATGTTGTATTTTATTATATTTCTTTGTAGATGCTCATGCACTTGCGACACCGGGTTTTGGGGGTTCCTAATGGATGTTCATTATTGTAGTCACGTAATTATTGTCATTTTATCTTGTAATTTATTGTTTATACGGAAATTGGTAAATAAAAATCACAACTTTTCTACTAGTACTAGATTTCACTCCATTTATTTAATGGGATTTATGATTTTAAAGATAATGAATTAAGTAACTAAGTTGGTTAATCACCGGTGGCTCGCCTGACAGTGGCGTTAGGTGCCATCACGACCTATGGTGGATTTTGGGTCGTGATAGCTTGGTACCAGAGTGTTATGTCTCACGAGTCATGATCAAGTTTAATAGAGTCGTGCGAATCTGTATGGAGACGTATGTACTTACCTTCGAGAGGCCACAAGGCTGTTGGTAGAACTTCCCTTATTAATTCCTCATCGTGCGATTTGATTCCATTGAGGATCATGCCTTCGTTTCCTTTCTATTCATTCTTATACAATGTGGAGTGCTTGCTATCAATTGGGCATGGAGGAGTTGTAATGGTACTGCAGATGTGGTGCAGGATGTTTCTCCCTACGTATTTGATTAGGCTATTGTCGTCGCCTTATAGAGGGATGTTTTATCATTTCAGCGAATCGCGGCTATGCGCGATGCATTATGATGTTCATGAATGGTTATCACACAATGTTGGTGTAAATGGTATGGTGTTTATTTATGTGTTGCAGCAATGAATGACTCAAAATGAGGGATACTCGGTTCATGGCCTAGAGGTTCGACATTTAATTCCAGCGGAGGAAAGACAATCAGACTATGGTTGTTTAGGCTTTGTTTGATGGAGTAACGAGACTTGACAATTTAAAGTGTGGAGGAATTCTCATTCGTGATGTGGTGGCGTCGTCCTTGTTTGAACGCATTAATGCTCGTCGGTGTTGTGGTCTTCTTTGATTTTCCTTCGAGACAGGGTGTTGTGAAATGGTGTCTGAGAAGCGGTTGTTAGAGATGGTGGTGTATAGCGGTTTCGTCATCGAATTGGTGTTTCTAATGTTGAAGGTTCGAGAAAAATGATCTTCGGGGAGGCTTAGAGTTGGTGGCAATTTATTTGTTCGGATGCTACCGATGGATTATGACTTGAGGTAAAATTTTGGTAGAAAAGGAGAAGGAAGGACATGGTGGGATGTGTCTCGTGGTGATTGAACTCTAGCAGGTCAAGTATGAAAAGTAGAGGTTGAGAAGTTTCTTAAAAGAGATGGTTTAACCGAAGTGGGAGTGGCAGAGTAGCATTTGGATTCAGTGGTAGGATAGTCACATGATTTGAGGAAAATTTAGAGTGGTTGAGAATCATGGTGGAGAGTGACAAGGTCTACGAAATTTATATGTAATGGTGGCTACTGTGCTAAGGATGGTTGAATATGACAGAAAGAAGTTTGTTTGGAATGAAGAGGGTTATAAAAGCTTGATAATCATCATGAGATGGGACGTGACTTCGAGCTTGGAATATATTATCGTACGTTCAGTTTATGTCAATGGGGAATGAGCATACTTCTACAACTGATGGACGATCATGGACTCAGTAGAGTTAACTGATTTCATGGTAGTTGTACCCAGCGCAACATCGTTGGAAGATGTCAGTATGGAACTCCACATGTGGGTTATCTCTTGTGAGCAGGTTAGCGATTGCGTGATTTTGATGAAGTTTCTACAAAGCGTTCTACTTACTACCCGGTAGAAGGTCGAATATGCGATTGTGGCTGATAATTCAGAATGTTCATGAAAAGTTTAACAAGAGTTCACGAGAAAGTTTGTGGGTTGATGGTGCGAGATCATGGTAATTGATAAGGAGGAATGTTTGTGGGTTATACATTTATGCGATTGTAGTGTAAAGCTATGTGGGGGAGCCCACCGTCTATAAGTGAGTCACATGGCCGTGTGCCTGTGTTGTTACGGGTTACCGGTGCATTGGTGCATAAGTTATCACCAAGACGATGAGAAATTTTGGATAAGGAAATTTGATGTATATGTGCTACATTTCGCCTTACTGATTCTTGTGCAGGTGCTGAGAATGGTGCGGGAATTATGCTTCTATGGATGTGATGGGCAAGGAAAAATTCATCCGGCTGCTTTATGGGAGTGCACATGTTCTAATGGAGCACTAGTTATTTGGTTAAATAATTGAGACTGGATTAGAGCGGGCGACTCTCAGTAATGGTCTTAGTGGATTCAAGATTTAAAGTGTGGTGCTTAAAATTTTTCGGGTTCGTTATGTGGCTGAAGACTGGGTTTTGCAGTAGAGTGTGAAGGGTAACTGGATTATTCTGTGTCATCATCGGGTTTGCGGTGCGATGTTAGAGAAGTGGGAGAAACAACTTCACATTCCCAAAATATCTAATTAGCGTTGTGTATTTGGAGATACTATTGAGTGCTTGAAGAGGGTATAAAATGGCTTATGGATGTTGATACAACGTGGTCTCGTGATTTGGTGTCACTCGGGATCAGTGTTGTTTGAGGTCTGTTATGCATTCGAAGGGAGCTACTATTATTTTGAAGGCAAGTCAAGAGTAAATTGGAGGAAGTTGGTCACTTAGTGATGGGTTGAATCAACATGGTTGTGGAAATGATCAGTTCCTTTGGTATGTTAAGCTATATGGGTGATTCGTGGTGGTACGTGCGGGCTTGACAACCACCGTAATTTGATTGATTGGGAGATATTTGATTATGATGGCTCGTTATGTGTGGATGGATCCCAAAAGAGTTATGGTGGTTTAGACCACAACTTCAGGTTTGCATTTTCTACGATTATAGGAATTCAGTTGCGTGTTGCAATTGTTCCTCTGAAATGTGTTGAATGAAATTCTTGTACTCTCGCGTAGCGGCATAATAAGTGCAGTGAGCGGTATGGAAATTTGAAGTTGAGGACCAAGGTTGAGGTTTGGTGTGGATAAGAATGTCACGATCTCGGAGGAGCGGGGAGAGATTTAAGATGTTCAGAGTATGCTGGCATTACTTTCGGGCAGTTTGGGGATGGTCTTTTTTGTGGAAGAAGTGTTGGGTATTGAAATGGGGATGCTTGACTAGAGCTATTGAAATAGCATGGACGATATCCGTTAATGTTAAGATATTACTACCTAGTGCGGAAGGTTGTGGGAGTATATCCACGGGAAGATCATATAATGGTGATGTGTTAGTCATCTGATTGTTAGAGATTGAAATCAGATATGGCGATTTTGGTGCTGTCACCAACATGAGAGGTTATGACTGAGAGGTGCTCTATTCCTTTGGTTATGGACTGTGGAAGTTACTTTTTCCGGATTTGACGACTGCTCTTATGTGTCATGAATAGGGTCATTGTGGATTCTGGTAAGGTAATTGGCCAAGTACGGGATGATACGAATCGGTATGAGGTCTTCTAGTAGATCTAATGTGAATGTATGCACTACGTTAGGTCAGATGTGTTCATTCAACATAGAACTATTTATGGAGGAGTCTTCGGGTGTTAGATGTTATTCCTGTCGTCAGCTATCCTATGTAATACTATATTATGCAATGTGGGTTGTGAGATGGCTTGATCATTCACACGGGTTATGTGGTCCTGTATAGCTTGTCATTATTGCTCCTTAGTCGAGCTCGAGTTTTGTGGCGCATGTCGCTGTCCGTCTCCCCAGAGTCGTATTTATGCATTTGGCGTGCTTGTGGTCGATATTCGGGTATTTCATAGGTATAAGCATTATGTCTTGATGAGTATTTCATTATTTATTGGTATGTATGGATCAGTGTCACGACCCCAAATCTAGGCCAGTCATGATGGCGCCTATCGTGGAACTAGGCCAGCCAAAACTACACTCAAATCATAATAAGCTTCCATTTACATCTTTACTATACTGATAACCATAAAGGTTTCCTTTAAACATTTATAAAACAGTTAAAGCTATACTGAGCATTAAATACAACCCCCGAGAACCCGGAGTCACTGGTCATGAGCATCTACATAAAATATACAACCCAACTAATATAAATTCTATGATAGTAAGCAGGAGAGGGAGCAGGACTGCAGACGCATGTAGCTAGCTAGCAAACCTCCAAGAATCTCTGGAACAGATAGACAGCTCACCCTGCCCTAACACCTGAATCTGCACACAAGGTGCAGGGAGTAATGTGAGTATACCAACTCAGTAGTAATGAAAATAAATCAGGTCTGAGCAGCAAGAAACACATAAAATCAATGCCATCAAATCACAATATACACAACCTTACTTTTCAATGGTGTAAACATAAATATACGAAATCATCATGCCTTAAAACCAACTTCAGAAAATTCCTTTGAAGAAAGCATATTTTTAACAACTTCAAACCGAAAGATTTAGTATGAAAATGAAATGAATCATATAGAGGCCCCTCGGGGAAATCATATTTCATAAGTTTAGAATGAAAGTAGTAAAATCATAATCAGCCCCTCGGGCATACCTCACCATCAATCATAATCAGTCCCTCGGGCATACCTCACAGTCACTCATTCCTCACAAATCACTCGTCACTCGGCACTCGGTGCGCTCACTGGGGGGTGTGTACAAACTCTGAAGGAGGGGCTCCTTCATCCCAAGCTAATATCATTCAGCACCTCACCATCACTCAGCAGAACCACTCAAAAGGCCCCTCGGGCGAATCAATAAAACAGGGTACTCGACCCAAAACATCATTTTAAATCTCAAAGTAGTGTAAATTAGGCTGAGTTTCGAAAACAGTAAGCACAATGTGGCTGAGTGAAATCATCAACAAATAGTGAGGGAAAACAGCAGTAAAAAGTCCCCAAGGGGTCTAAACAGATCGACACGAGGCCCCAAACACGGCTTATAGCCCAAATATTTCAACAATCTTTAGAACATAATTTAACATAAGGTTTTGAGTAAATTATGCAACTCATTAGTTGCCGCGGAGAGGACCTAGTCCAATCGAAAATCAGTACGTGCCACATACTCGTCATCCGACATGTGCGCCATTCTAAAATCAGTGAGAAATATGTAGTCCGGGGTTCCATACCCTCAAGACAAGATTTATAACCATTACTTACCTCTACCGGGCCACAAAACTAGTCCGCTATGCTCTTGCCCCTCAAATTGGCTCTGGATTGCTCCGAATCTAGCCAAATCTGGTTTAACATCATCAATATATATATCAAAGGAGCACAACCCAATCGAAAACTATCAAATTATACAAGAATCTCGAAATTCGGCCAAACCCGAGCCCCGGGCATACTTCTCGGAATTCAATAATTTTTACATCACTAGAAACCTCGTCCTCCCACGATTCTACTCATATCAAAATCATCACAATCGGATCACAATTGCCTACCCAAAACCGTAAAAGAAAATTCCAATTCTCTACCCCTTCTTCCCAACCTTTTCCTACTTAAATCCTCAAATTCACAAGCCTAATCCGAACAAAATAGCATAGAAACTATGTTAATAACCCGAGAACTTACCTTCACTGAAGAACCACAATTTCCCTTTTTCAAATTGCCTTCAAAGAGCTCCTCCCGCATGAAAAAATAGTGAAATGAGAGAATTTTCACGGAGGCCCTTTTTATACTGTTTCTGCCAGCATTTCCACACCTACGGACACTTAGTCGCACCTGCGGACCCGCACTTGCGGTCCAAGGTGCGCACCTGCGGAAGTCCCACTAACGAACCAATTTCGCACCTGCGGCCATCGATTGCACCTGCGGCTTCGCAGGTGCAGCCATAACTTCGCACCTGCGAATGGCCCATCGCACCTGCGGCTACCCATCCGCAGGTGCGGCCAACACCAGAAACTCACACCAGCAGCTATTTTCTCCAAATTTTCCAAGTTCAAAACCCCGCCAACCATCCGAAATTAATCCCGAGCTCCTCGGGGCCCCAACCAAACATACCATCACACGTCATAGCATTACTCCAACTTAGTCGAGCTTTCGAAACACCAAAAACAACACGAAAACACCAAAATTATCAAATTCAAGCCTATGAACTTTGAAACTTCCAAATTTCGCCAACTACGCTGAAACCAACCAAAACACCTCCGATTGACCTGAAATTTGGCAGACATATCCAAAATGACATTACAAACCTGCTCCAACTTTCGGAATTTCATTCTGACCCTGATATCCTATTTTCCACTGCCGACCGAAAATCGCCAACAACTAACTTTCACCAATTCAAGAATTCTACACCGGACATCAAAACTTCATTCCGGCCACACTCCTAAGTCCCAAATCACCTAACGAAACTATCTGAGCCATAAAGTCCGCATTCCGAGGTCGTTTACCAATAAGTCAACTCTCAGTTGACTTTCTAAACTATTAGACTACCTTGAGAGACCAAATGCTTTAATTCTCATCATGACCACTCTGAACCTGAACCGACCAACCCAACACACATAAATGAAGCTAAAACGGGGGAAACGGGGATAAAATCTTGGAACGACCGGCCGGATCGTTACTTCCTCCCCCACTTAAACATACGTTCATCCTCGAACATGCCAAGAGTTGTTCTCCAACACTATCAAACTGTTACGTAGCTTACCATGAACATACCTGGGGGTGATCCCACATCACCTTGGTAAAGTGTTCGTATGTTAGAATCAGGTCTTGTCGACAAATTCGGAAGTTGGAATTTCGCCCTAAGGCTTGTTGGCTAAAATATAAGGGAGGATCTTTAGTCTGGCGCAAGCTAATGTGCTCACCTGGTTGGTGGTGGCACGGGTAGGTGTACAAGGTTTTGAACAGTGACTTTGGTGCAACTCCGGAGCAACTCTAGGCACGTTCCAGGACGAACGTATGTTTAAGTGGGGGAGAATGTGATGACCCGACCGGTCGTTTTGATCTCTAGCGCGTCGTTCGGCAGTTTGAGGCCTTGAGTAGCTTCATTTCATGTTTTATGACTTGCACGTATGGTCGTAATTGAATTTCGAACGATTGGAGTCGTTTCAGAAGGAAAATTATCAATTCAGAAGCTTTAAGTTGGGAGAGTAGACCAAGTGTTTGACATTTGAGTAAACGACCTCGGAATCGGGATTTTGAAGGTTCCAATAGGTTTGTATGATGATTTTGGACTTGGGAGTATGTTCGGGTTGGGTCTCGGGTCACCCATGAGTATTTCAATGCTAATTATGGAAAGTTGTGCATAAAGTTTGGCGTTATTCCGGAATGTTTAAGTATGAATCGGACGCGTTCATCAGAGTTGGAATGTTGAAATTTAAAATAAGGATTTTGGTCGACGATTCGGAGTTTGGATGTTGTTTGGTGTGATTTGAGGCCTCGAACATGTTCGTGTCAAGTATTGGGACTTGTTGGTATGGCTGGATGGGGTCCCCGTGATTCGGGGTGGTTTCAGACCAAGTTTAGCTTTTTTGGTATTGCTGTTGTGCTAGTGTGTAGGTGTGCTTCACGTTCGCGAAGGCAGTTCCACGATCATGAATAAGGCTGATGAAGGGCCCTTGTTTTGCTTTTCGTGAATGCGAGGAGGCTCACCCGAACACAAAGAAGGACCTGGCCTTACGTCGCAAACGCATAGACTTCTCTGCAAACACGAAGAAGGCTGGGATGGCTGTGTGGTAGAAGGACTTCACGAACGCGAGGCGTGGAACACAAACACGAAGGGCAGGGTCAGCTGGGCATTGCAAACGCGTTCTAGAGGTCGGGAACGCGATAAAGATTAGGCATGGGCAGATTTGTTTTAAACGGGATTTGACCCATTTTCTTTTATTTTCACTTGGTTGGTGCGATTTTTGGAGAGCTTCAAAGGGAGATTTTTTCATCTACGGCAAGGTAAGTAATTCCCACATAATTTTAGTGAAATACATGGATTATATGTGGATTTAAACATGAATATTTGTGGTAATTTTGAGATTTTAAGAGCAAAACCTAGAATTGATAATTTTGGATTTTGACCATGATTTTTGAAGTGGAATTAGGAATAAATCATATATTTTAGTTCATGGTGTCGTGTGTAATGATTATCTTCAAAAAAATTTGGAAACCTGGCATGTGGGCCCGGGGTTTCCTTGTCGAGCCAAGTTGATAACTTTTATAAATTGATTAATTATGATGTTGGAGTATATTTTTATTGGTTTTCATGATTGTTTGACTAGTTTCGGATCGATAAGCATTGGTTTGAGGTTCTAGAGAGGCGTTGAGCAGGTTATGGAACTTCAGAGCCAGGTAAGTCTCCTTTCTAACCCTGTGGGGGGGGGGGGGATTTTTCTCCATAGGTGTTGTTCTTGTTGTATGCTACATGGTGTGGGAGCTGCGCATGTACGTGGTGACGAGTGTCCGTGCTTATGGTGGAATTCGTGAATATGTACAGGTAGACTTACGATCACGCCATGCTTTAATTGTACCATTTGAGTTATCGTTGCCTGTATAATTCCTTTAATTCGTGTTGCAAACTGAGACTAGGCTTGTGTAGAGTGAGAGACTTTCCATTGTAGAGATTTGATGAGCTAGTTTATTAGCCACGAAATAGTTATGCTTCCTTTACAAATTTCTCTTGCATTGTGCGTTTTCACTAAAAAGCTTCTTTAAATTTCATAACTCACACGTATATTCGTGAGTGAGGTCAAGGACCCGTTAAAGTATCATATTCTTATGGGATCGGGCAGCTCCCCTTGGCAGTATCATATTCGTATTGGATCGGGTTGTTCGCCTAGATAGTATGACAACACTACTCTTATGGGAACGGGCGTTTCGCCTCGGCATTATAGTAGTTGCATCTATGGTTCGTGTCGTTCGACCCTCGTCAGTGTACATATTATTATGGGATCGGGTCGTTCGCCCCGACAGCGTCGTGCATAATATTTGACAAGAAGCCATCGTACCGTGAGCTTTCCTAATTTGAGTTGTCACGATCTATCTGGTGGGGACCATTTTACATATATACTTCGGTTGAGAAGGTGACCGATAACTGAGAGCTTGTATTTATTATTCAGAGGAGGATCATACCACGTACCTATATCTGCTTACACTGTTTATTTACTTTTACCATGCCTCATATGCATTCCATGTTACGATCCATAACATACAGAGTCTCCATCAGAGTTACTTACATTCCCCTGTCTAACTTGTATTCCAGACAGGTGTTGTATTTTACTATATTTCTTATTAGATGTTCATGCCCTTGTGACACCGGGTTTGGGGGGTTCCTAGTGGATGTTCATTATTGTAGTCGCGTAATTATTATCATTTTATCTTGTAATTTATACTTTACGAAAATTGGTAAATAAAAGTCACGGGTGTTCTACGAATACCAAATTTCACTCTATTTATTTAATGGGATTTATGATTTTAAGGATAATGAAATAAGTAACTGAGTTGGTTAATCACCGTTGGCTTGTCTGACGGTGGTTTTAGGCGCCATCACGGCCTATGGTGGATTTTGGGTTGTGACAAATTTGGTTCTCGCTAGTGTTGGAGTAGAAGGAGTTTATCCCACTGTAACTTGCAGAGCACCAATTTCCCTTGCAGTTCAACCCAGTTTGAAAATCAATAAAAAAAGTTTGCATAGGAAGATGGCTGGGGAATAGAATAGACAACAGAGCAACTAAGTAATTAAAGAGAAGTAAGAATGAGATGTCGTTTCCATCCATATGGTCTTAGATGAGACGGAAATTCATGAAATAAGCAACTGTAAATAAATTCAAATGGAGAAAGAGAAGAGAAAACCTGAGAGGAAATTCATGAATCATAGGAAGAAAGCAGGAATTGAACATTCCAGTATCTCTATATTTTGTTTGATGATGCAAGACAGAGGAAGATAGGGGAGGCTTTTAACATGCGTTGATCACTTAAAGCTAAGAATATGTTAACTTGAAATACCAATTATGCCCTTGATCGACCATCTTCCCTTTTCTATATAATAAAAAATGTAGTACTATATACATGCTAAGTCAAATTGCATCAAAATTGTAAAGGATGGAGTAATAATATTTTTATAAGTAACAAACAGGTGGTAGTTGGTCAATATCCGACACAATGATAGTTTTCTTATAAAAGGAAAAAGATTCTTCCCCTGATCATAACTGAAATTTGCTTCCTTTGTTATCTATCTATAACTTGTGGAATTGAAATTCTTTGGTGCCAAACTCTTTAAGTTATGTACTATAACTTTCAGAACCATTATCGAGATGTAGTTAATTATTATTATATTTACCATTTTGTACTGTGTTGAGTCAGCATATAGTTATGTGTAGTTAGTTATATAGTTAGTTGTATATGTAGTGGTATCACAACTATCACACATGTACATATATACACAATACAATAATGAAAAAGAGTAGAGTTCCATTTTACAATTCATTTCTCTCTATTATCTACGATACGTTCCTCTCTCAGAACTCTCGAGAATCACATTGAAGATTCTGAGCAAGCTTCATCCATTCTTCATTGTGATAATCTCCATATGGTATCAGATATGGTAGAACATATTTACTCAAAATTTTCCAGAATTTTTGTGTCTCAAAATATCTTTTCCTCCATCACCTGCTAGCGTCTGGTTCTGTGATTCTGATCTGCAATTTTGTTTGAATTGAAGAGTTTTCTACAAAATTGATCTGGCTACTCACTAAATCGGTTGATAAATTTATCAATTTCATCAATTAGATCTCCTCAGAAATGACCAACCAGTCATCGATGCGAGTTGTCCTTTATAAATTCACCCTTCGGATAGTCCCGGAGTAATTCTACTGCTGGTTCCATTTGACAAAATTGAGTATAGGTAATGGAGAAGGAGTGCACTACGATCCCTATCACTTAAAAACAAATTAGGGTTCATAAATGGGAATGTACGAAAACTACCCCCAATTCACCTCAGTTTTGTTAATGGGAGAGACGTGAGGACATGGTAACTTCCTGGATCCTTAATTCCCTTTCAAGGAGATTTCTGACAGTGTTGAGTATGTCAATGACTCAGGAAAGCTATGGAGAGAACTAGAAGATCGATATGATCAAACAAATGGGGCGAAGTTGTATTAGATCTAAAAAGGAGATCAATGACCTTGTTCAGGGATCATTAGACATCACTTCCTACTATACACGAATGAAAAATATTGTAGGAAGATCTAAACACCCTAAGTTCTAAATCATAGTGCAGCTGTGTTTGCACGTGTGGATCAAAGGAGGCTATGCATAAGGCAGAACAGGATCGATGACTCATTCAATTTTTGATGGGCCTGAATGAAGTCTAAACAATAGTCCAAAGAAGCATTTTGGTGATGAAACCTCTGCCATATTTGACAAAGGCCTTCTCTCTGCTAATACAAGAGGATACACAGAGGGAATTCAGACCTACAATCAACTAAACCTCAAGTCTACTTCATTACATGTGAATGGAAAATCTTCACAACATCAAAATGCACTTGGAGCTAGGAATTTCAAAACACATTACACTGCCAATAATAAAGGCCGGCCATTATGTGATTATTACAAAAGGACAGGCCACACAAAGGACAAGTGTTATAAGTTACATGGGTATCCCCAAAGTAATTCATACAACAATAAAAGATTTAATCTTACCTATACTCAGCAATTCATTCAAAGTAAAAATTCAAATAAGACTCAAGGTCATAAGTTAAATAGAGGAAAAGGAGTCGTGGTAAATGATAAGTGTGGATTTTGATCACTTAGTAGCTCCTTTTTGCTTTTGTTCTAGTCTAAAAGTATTGATTTATGTTCCAAAAACTAATGAAAGTGTGAAAATTGCAGGAATGTTGGAAGTTTGAGCTATTACGATGAAATCTGACTCAAAAAGGAGTGTTTCAACTCACACGACAGGAAGGGGAACATAACACAAGAAATACGATCCGCAAAGGTATTTCTGCGGCCATAGAAGAAAGTATGGACTGCTGAATTCTCTCTACGATCGTAGAACAAATGAAAAAGCCCAACAGACTTTAAGCTGATGCGAGGAACGTACATGAATTGTGCGGACCACACATGAATTATAGGGTTGCAGAACAAGGTCCACACTGATAGAGAATTCAAAGTTCAGAGAGTGTGCAATTGACCAAGACTTGAAGCCTTCCTTGAAGTGTGGACCACACAAGAATTGTGCGACCGCATAAGTTGACTTGCAACGGCAGACCATATTGTACGGGTGCAGAATCCAATACCTTGAAAGCTGAAGCAATGTGCGGACCACACATGGAATTGTGCGGTCGCAAACCTCCTGAGGGGCCTTTTTTCAGCTAATTTTGGGCAACTATAAATAGACAAGAATCACATTTTTGGGTCAAGTTTTTTGAATTTTGAGCTACTGTAGCCGTTGTGTTTTTGTATTTGGGATTTAAACATCATATATTATCATTTTAATCTTAGATTATGAGTATAATTATAATTTCTTCTTTGTTTTCATTATTTTTCACTATGAGTTTACTAGGGTTGTGCCCAACCCTAGTATGTAAATCTTATGGGTATTTAATTTAATGTATGTTTATGATTGGGCGTTGAGTATTTAGACTTGTTTATGTTTTAATTTTAGAATTAATGCTTGCAAACATTGATTTATGCATATTTGACTTGGTTCTTACTTGAGAAAGAGGTACTTAGTCTAGGAAAACTTGGCTAACAAGGAATAAGGCTAATTAAGGTTTTGATTAGCCTAATTAAAGGTTTGAACTATAGATAGTGAGAATTCGAGTTGAGATCATATCAAATATTTAGCTTGATATGCATTTGGGCTTGATAAAGCCAAATTGGGCAAAATCACTCTATGAACGAGAGGTATTGAGTGGGTAACGTAGAGTTGAGAGCTATAATATACCCCAATAAATAAACAAGTGTTAAATTATTTAACTCACTAGGCAAACAACTAGGTTAAGGTCAATATCCATAGGCTTTTTAATCATTTGGAAAAATAACAAAAACAATCATTCGCTTTCTAGTTTCTTCTCTTTAGCTTATAGTTGTTAGAGTTAACTTAGAAGTAGAAATCAAAACCCTTTGTTTGGAAGTGCAATTTAGTTGTTCCATTTGCTCTCGTCAAGTGTGTACCCATAACACCCATATTAAAACTCCCTATGGAAATCGACCCCGACTCGTGTTGGGTACTATTGTTCTAACGGCCGTTGCCGGGGAGTTAAAACAGTGTTAGCTATATATTTGAGTTTGTTTTTGGAATATCTTCTTTTCTTTCTGTGTTACTAACTTGTGTGAGAAATTTTAGGTGTAACCATGGAAAACAATGAGCTCGAAAATTTTCCTTTGGGATATTGGACGGAGAGGAAGAACATGTAGAAGAGGTACCTCATGAGCTACAAGCCACTCGGAGAGGCCGGATACCTTATGACAATGTTCCTGCTCCACCCCCACCTCCACCACGAGCGGATCCATACCGAATATTGCCCAACGAATGTTATGCTAGTGTAATAGTCCTCCTCATATTAGGGTGGGCAACTTCCAAATCACCAATGTGATGCTCATTTTTCTTTAGTAACGGGATTTCTTTACCGGTGCTCCAACCCAAAATGCTTACAAATATTTGAAGGGCTTTTTTGATACATGTAGGGGAGCAAGCAAACTAATGTTTCTGAGGATGCATTAAGGATAAGGCTATTCCTCTTCTCTCTATGGGGAAAAGCTTTAGATTGGTTGGAAAGATTGTCGAACCATTCCAATCACACTTGGGATGAGTTGGCGGAAAAGTTCATTACTAAGTTTTTCTCTCCCGGGCACATGGCTACACTTCGAGATGAGATCTTAGCATTCACGCAAGAGCCTAATGAACCACTACACGAAATATAGGAGTGCTATAGGACAATGGTTAGATATGTCACAACAACAATATGACGGAAACCATAATTCAACAAACCTTTTATCATGAGATAAACACAACCAACCAATGTGTAGTAAATCAACTAGCCAGTGGAAACTTTATGGCTACGCCTTATGCAGAGGCGTGTAAGAACTTGGATGAGATGTCGAAAACGTCGTCGGGTTGGCAATCCTGGGCCAATGTTCAACAAGGTGATTCGAATATGATCCACCTTCACAAATAATTGCAAGACCGTGGCAAGGCATTGCCGAATTGACCACTACCATGATTCAACTAGCAAAGAACCAACTAAATCAAATGCAAGCTCCTAAGCAATTTAATGTTATGGAGGGAGTGAATATGATGGTAAACAAGAGGAGGAACAAGTGTGCAAGAGTGCAAACTCGAGTGGAGAACTATGTGCAGGATGATGGTGGTTTGAGCATGATGATTCGTATAATAACCAAGAGGAAGAAGTGAAATATGTGAAAGTTTTTCAAGGGAAAATAAACAACTTCAAAGGCCCAAGCCAACAATAATGGCGACCACAAAACAATCAAGGCAATTGGAATTCTAACAATCAAGAAAATTAGAGTAGAAACAACAATCAAGGGAATTGGCATAACAACAACAATCAACGAAATGGAGTGGAAACAACCAAGGAAATTGGGGAGGCAACAATTAAGGCGAATTAAGTAACAATCAAAGCAAACACGGGTGGTCTGATTTTCAAAGGCCCCCAATGTACCAACAACCGAGCAGCCCACCTCCTTATTCTTCCCATGGTTCAAGTTATTCAAACAATGAGATGGGACATATTGAAATTATATAATTCCGATTCAGATGCCCAACTTGCCTCACACAACACATCAATCTGCAACCTAGAAGTTCCAATGAGGCAAATCTCTCAAGCTCTAAATCCTCGTTCCAAGGGGTTACTACTAAGTAAAATGATGGTAAACCCAAAGGGTGGTAACAACATGGGGCATGCCATGGAAGTTATCACAAGAAGTGGAAGAGGAGGGAATGCATCCACCTCAAGTGGAAGGAGACTTGTTGATGATGATCAAGTGATGCGAGAAGAAGAGATCCCGAACAATGTTGTGCAACCTAATGAGGAAGTTCTGATTGATATTGATGATAGTGTGGAAAGACTCAACATGAGGTGAACCCATCTAGGGAAAACATCATTGACATACCGGAGCCGATAGTGCAAAAGACTAAGGCACCATTGCCTAAGCCTCCACCTCCATACCCTCAAGACACGCCAAGAAAAATATTGAGAATCAATTCAAGAAGTTAATTCAAATAATAAAGAGTCTTTCAATCGATGTGCCATTTGTGGAAGCTTTGGAACAAATGCCCGGTTAGGAAAATTTTATGAAGGATCATGTGACAAATAAGCGGGCAATGAGAGACCGTCAAAGTCACTCATCAAATGAGTGCAATTGTTCATTCAATGGCTTATAAGTTGGAGGATCGCGGTGCTTTCATAATTCCTTGTACAATTAGAAGTGCCGAGTTTGCTAAAGCTCTTTATGCTCGTGGGACAAGTATCAATTTGATGTCCTATTCGGTTTTCAAGACTTTAAGAATTGGGAAACCAAGACCCACCTCTATGAGATTGCAAATGGTCGATTGTACCATGAAAAGCAGTTTGATGTGATTGAAGATGTTTTGGTCCGAGTCGGTAAATTCATTCTTCCGGCGGACTTTGTCATTCTAGATTGTGAGGTTGATTATGAAGTGGAAATTAATCTTGGGAGACCTCTCCTTGCTACAAGGAAGGCTCTTTATGATGCAAAATCCGGGGAACTCACTTTTCGGGTTGGTGATGGAAAAGTGGTATTCCATATGTGTAAGTCCATGCGGAAACCAAATAGCAATGAGGTGTGCTATTTTGTGGATTTGGTGACCGATGTCATTATTGATGATATAAGTGCTACAATCAATGTTGGTGATATGTTGGAAGCCGTCTTGCTCAATTTGGATGATGACGAGATGGATGGCTTCATGGAATGTGTGAACTCTTTCCAAGGAATGGGGTCGTATAACTATGCACCCCAGAAATATTCCTTGGATCTTGAAAATAGGATGACTCCACCTACAAAGTCTTATATTGAAGAGCCTCCTTCCTTGAATTTGAAGCCATTTCCTCCAATTGTTGGTAAGAATTTCTTGGCCCTTGTTCTAATTTACCGGTTATTTTTTCGCCTTGTTTTACTAACGTGCAGGTAGATTCCACATTGGCGGTGCTGCAAAAGAGAAAGAAGGCTATTGGATGGACCTTGGCGGATATTGGAGGTATAAGCTCCGCCTTTTGCATGCATAAGATCAAGTTGGAGGATGGAGCTAAACCATCTATTGAACATCAAAGGAGACTCAATGAGGCTATGATAGAAGTTGTCAAGAAAGAGATTATCAAGTGGTTGGATGTCGGGGTTGTCTACACCATCTTCAATAGTTCAATGTTTTTTCTAGTTCAATGTGTCCCAAAGAAAGGGGGCATGACTATGGTCACCAATGACAAGAATGAATTGATTCCTACAAGAACGGTGATCGGTTGGAGGGTGTTTATGGATTATCGCACACTCAAAAAAGTCACAAGGAAGGATCACTTTCCCCTTCCCATCCTAGATCAAATGCTCAATAGATTGGCCGGCTGTGCTTTCTATTGTTTTCTCGATGGGTACTCGGTCCAAAACCAAATTATTATTGCTCTGGAAGATCAAGAGAAAACAACCTTTACATGTCACCATGTTACTTTTTCTTTGAAGCGGGCGTTATTTAATTTGTGTAATGCACCAGCGACTTCTTAAAGGTGTATGATGGCTATTTACACAGACATGGTGGATGACTACCTTGAAGTTTTCATGGATGACTTCCCGATGGTGGGAGATTCTTTTGATGATTGTCTTGCAAATTTGTACAAAGTGTTGGCCACACGTGAAAAAACAAATTTGGCATTCAGTTGGAAGAAATGACATTTCATGGTTGAGGAAGGTATTGTCCTCTGCCATAAAATCTTAAGAAATGGAATTGAAGTTGACAAGGCAAAGGTTGAGGTTATTTCTAAGCTTCCACCCTCAACTTTGGTAAAGGGTGTGCGGAGTTTCTTAGGCCAATATCGGCACTTCATCAAAGATTTCTCTAAGGTGGTGAACCCATTGTGCAAGCTTCTTTAGAAGGATGCCAAGTTTAGTTTGAATGATGATTTCCTAAGAGCTTTTGAATTGTTGAAGCTCAACTTGATAACTACTCCCATCATCACCGCTCCAAATTGGAGTGTGCTTTTTGAACTCATGTGCGATGCACATGATGTAGCAGTTGGGGTTGTTTCAGCACAGCGTATCAACAAGATTTTCCATCTAGTCTACTATGATAGTAAGACCATGAATAGTGCCAAGTAAACTATAACATTACGGAGAAAGAGATCCCTGATATTGTGTTCGCAATTGAGAAGTTCTGCCCGTACTTGATGGGTGCAAAAGTTATTGTCCACAATGACCATGCAACGCTTCGTTATCTTATGAGCAAAAAGGACTTTAAATCTCGATTGATGAGATGAGTTCTCTTGTTACAAGAATTTAATCTTGACATACAAGATAGAAAGTTTGTGAAAATCAAGTGGCAGACCAATTGTCTCATTTGGAGGAGGAGGGGAAACCGCATAATGGTCTTGAAATCAATGAATCCTTCCCCGATGAGAAAATTTTGGCAATTTAAATGAAAGAGGTGTCATGGTTTGAGGACTTAGAAAATTTTCTTGTATGTGAAATTATTCCGGATGAGTTCTTTTCAAGAAAAACAATGAAGCTCAAAAAGTATTGTCAAGATTATTCTTGGGATGAACCATACCTTTTTCCAAATTTGTATGGATGGGATAATTAGGAGGTGTGTAACGCAAGGAGAGGAAGGTGATATTCTTAGGGATTTTCATTCTTTGCCATATGGTGGTCATCATGGTGGATCTAGAACGGCGGCCAAAGTGCATAGTTGCAGTTTCCATTGGCACACTCTTCATAAGGTGCTAGAGAGTTAGTGAAAGGATGTGATGAGTATCAACGGGCCAGTGGAATCTCAAAGAAAAATGAAATGCTTCTCACCACTATTTTGGAGATTGATAGTTTCGATGTGTGGGGCATTGAATTCATGGGCCCTTTTGTGAGTTCTTGTGGAAACACTTACATCTTAGCCGCGGTGGATTATGTGTCCAAATGGGTTGAGGTCGTCGCTATACCCAACAATGAGGCGAGAAGTGTAGTGGCTTTCTTGAAGAAGAATATTTTCACTAGGTTTGGTACTCCACGTGCAATTACAAGTGATGGGGGAAACATTTTTGTAACAAGTTTTTTGACACTTTACTTGGAAAGTATGGTGTTACTCAGAAAGTCATGACTCCCTATCACCCATGAAGCTAGTGGGCAAGTGGAAGTTTCTAACCGGGAGATAAAGAATATCTTGTCCAGTACGGTGAATGCTAATCAGATGGATTGGTCCAAGAAGCTTGATGATGCATTAAGGGCTTATCGTACGGCTTACAAAACACCTATCGGAATGTCTCCATACCGGTTGGTGTTCGGAAAAGCTTGTCATCTTCTGGTGGAACTAGAGCACAAGGCAATGTGGGCTCTAAAGAAGTTGAATCTTGATTGGGATGTAGCCTCTAACTTGGGGGTTACATATTTGAATGAATTGGATGAGTTCTGGTACCATGCTTATGCGAGTTTACAAATAAAAGATGAATATCTTCATGACAAACACATTTGAAACAAAGAGTTCAAAGTGGGCGATCTTGTGTTGTTATTCAATTTTTCGGTATGTTTCCTGGGAAGCTAAAATACAAGTGGAGTGGTCCTTTTAAAATTGTTAGTGTGACACCTTTTGGCGCATTAAACTTGAAAAACAAAAACAATGAAGTATTCTGTTTCAATGGTCACCGGGTGAAGCACTACTTGGGCAAGGTTGGAGATAGCCACGTGGTGGAGGTCATTCACTCCACTTGAGGGTATTTTGCATCGTGCCACGACGTTAAATCAGGTGCTTCCTGGGAGGCAACCCATGTTCTTTTCCTTTTTCTTTTGTAGTTAGATGTTATTTGTGTTCTTACTTTATTTGAAGTGTGCTACAGGGATGAGTGTGACTTACAAGAAAGGTGGAAAAATGTGGCTAAGTGTTCAAGATTGTGCAGACCGCATATTTCAATGGGCCATAGTAGAAGAGCATTGCTGCCGCACATTCTTCTTGCGGACCGCACATTTGAAATGTCAAAATACCAACTCTCTGAAGTTTGAGTTTGTTAGTGCGGAGTTCGATCTGCGACCACACATGAAATCTGCCACCGCACCTGAAAATGTACGGACCGCGTATGGATTTCTGAGATGAGGCCCCCAGGTGAAAGAGTCTGGACAAAACTCGTCTATTTTATCTTCTCAAAATGGTTGGTATAAATAGAAGAATAGGGTTCATTTCACACTTTTCCCTCCCTGAACAAAACATTGTTGCTATGTTGAATTTTCTTGGAAATTTTTAACAGTCCTCACACACAACCACCTTGATTATCCACTCATTTTTTTTCGCACTCACTCTACCTTGTATGCTTCAATTTCATGTTAAATTTTTGTGTTAGTTTAATTTGTAGATTTTTAGTTCTTTTTAGACCATCTATTATTAGAGTTCAATTATATGTCCATGTGGGGTAGATCTGAACTGGGTAAACTTAATACATGCTCTACTGGGGTTCGATGAGTGAAATTTCATGTTTTTCCAATGTTGCCATGTCTAATTTTGTGGGAGATTGAGAAAAACCTAAGTATAAAAAAATAGGTATGTTTGTAACTTTCTTAAATATGCGGCCGTACTTGAAATTGTGCGGTCCATAGATCAACAATATTGGCAACTCATTGATGAAGGAATTTGCGGCCGAAAGTTATAATATGTGGACCGCAGATTTCCCTCCGCGGCCGCATATCTGCCCATTCTCTGTCATCAGAGAGTCATTATTTTTGAGCCTTAGAAGTGCGGCCGCAAGTTAAAATATGCGGACCGCACTTCCCTTCTGTGATCGCACAATAGAATTTTGTGGGCCACAACTCCCTTCTGTGGCCGCACATAAAAAATGTGCGGACCGCAGATCCATTTTACCTGCAGACATGTATTACAATGATAATCCCACTATGTCCTATTATAAGTCCTGCATGTGTTGAACAATGAATTGCAACTAATAATACGGTTTGCTTTGGTACAGACAATTGTTCGATCAAGAGGCCCAGGCGATACTTCAAAGGGAAAGGGTGAATCTTCCGGGGGTCGAGGTAGAGGTACCTTTCCCCTTGGCTAGCCAAAGACTATTAGAAAGAAAACCACAACCGGCCAATGGAGATGTGAAGACCTCTCCGAGTCTAGCTCCTATGTCTTGTCTAGGGAGGTGTCAGAGGATGACTCAGCCTCTGTTCATAAGGAGAAGATGACCACACAGTCGAGGCCATATGGGAGATACAAGCTCAGGGATGAGTCTTCTTCATCTCACAGCACCTCCAAGGGATCAGAGGGTGCTAGCCAGGCTTCTGAGCCATCAGTCACACTAGTCACCAGTTATACATGAGATCCCCAATGATAGTAGAGGGGGAGATGCTACAACTACAGGTCTATAGATATCAAAGAAGAATAGGGACTGGGAGGATTGATTTTTCAGCTTGGTCGCCTTCACTAGTTTTCGTATGTGGTGGCTAGTGAGGTCGTGGACTCTTGAGCGCCAGTTCCTATTGAAAGATTTGTAGATATACAATCCGGAAATATTGAGATAGTTCAAGGCACAAAAGGGTTGTATGTGGTTTGGCTAGAGAGTGGAGGATGCCAAAGAATACCTCGTCCGAGAGTTCTATGCCAATGTTGCTCATATAAAGAAATGTGACCAAAGTGCTCAACCTTAAGGTGGTTTTTATCAGCATACGCTAAACACGTACTTTGGTTTCCATCTGGAGAAGTGCCTAATGAAGGAGGAAGTCCGACCTTGGCTAACTGAAATTTTAGCACCATCGGGGCCACTACCACCATAGATTGTTGTTGGGGTTCCCATCCACCAGAGTACTTTGAGTTTTGAGGGGAAAGGGTGGCAAACCTTTATCTGCAGCAGATTGGAGCCAAGCCAGAATGAGACTCATCTTCCTATTCCTCGGGTAAAGCTTGTAGCTTCCATCATGGACGAGTACCCAATCAATGTGGGTGTTGTGATGTGGGACAACATTTCCGTGATTGCACGGTAGGATAGCTCAGCCTACCCTTATCCCAACACTATCACAGAGTACCTCACCGATGCAAAGGTAGAGCCGAGATATTTTGACACCAAGGTTAAGCCGAAGAAGCCATTCGACTGGCATTCACTAATGGATGCGAGCAACCCAAAGAAAAAAGTCTAGTCGTCTACCACCACATGCCAGTCTAATGAGCCAGTAGTGGTAGTTATTGAGACAGCTGATCTTCCATCCACCTGTGCTGAGCCTTCTTCTAGTGCCTTTGCTATGCCTCCACTATCATCCTCAGCACCTACAACAACCCCTAGAGAAGCTCTAAGGCTATTGGTCATGCCCACATCTCCATTATCTACGTTGCGAGTCTCCAAGACATTGGAAAGTCTCACCAACTGAATGCAGACAGCTATTGCAAAGTTGTTTGACTTATTTAGTATTGTTGAAGCGCAATCCACTACACAGGCACCACATTCCCCTTTTGACATTGATGAGACACTGAAGAAGATTCTGGGAAACCAGAAAATGATCATAGACACTTTGGTAAAACACAGGTCAGTTATTGAGGAGCTGGGACAGGAAGTGAAGAAGATGAGGAAGTCCCAGGCAAGCAAGAAATCTGTAGACAAGCTCCGAAAGGAGGTGACTAGACTTGCCACAGCTAGAGACCTACCATTTGATATGCTTCTTGATCCGCACCAGTACGCCCCAGATCCTTCAGCACCATCTGCACCGGCAGCACCAACTGGCCAGTCTAAGGAACCAAACCTTGCTGTCGACACTGTCGAGGTAGTGCGTGCGATGTTCTCCACTCCCGCCACGCCTAGATATAATGATGATGAGGTTCAGTTGGCTGATCCTGAGGGAGATGATATTGTTGGGGACACTGATATGTCCAAGGATCCTTGGGGAGTTTTTCTTCACCCTCTCTCCTTTTACTCTTATTTTGCTAAGCATTAGGAACAATGCTTACTTTTATTCGGGAGTTGGAGTTTATTTGATACGTTGGCACATTTTGGATACATTTGGTCTATAATAATTTGATGATCCTCTTTCTTTTCTTATTTGTATTTATCTATCTTTAGTAGTTATTGTACACTATCTTCTTTATTTTTCCATCTTAGTTTTAGGTTTTCTTAATGCCACAGTTCTTTCCAAAGGTAATTTTTTTGTGAACGGGGTGACTCGACCCAACGATGGATGGTGTTACAACTTTATTAAGAGAATGAGTCTGTTATTGTATTTAGGTAATAATAGTAGTAGTAATGAATAACAAGGCCTAATCAAGTCATTCTCGAAGAGTTAATCATGCTCCATGTGGTATCGACACACTTAACTACGAGCTTATGGTTAGAGACAAAGTTATTGAAAGAAATAGCTCTAATTAGTGACTTTGTGACTCTTGAGTTTACTTTGGTGATCATCAAGTGATTTATTGGAACATAGTGATCTTCAAACTTGAATGTGGTTGTTGTAAGCTCTCGACTCTATCCTCTTTTACAATCTAGTTGCGTGAAGGGTGAGATGAATTGTTTCTAGTCCAAGTGCCAATGTGAATGGTCTAGAACTTGCCCTGAATGTGTTTCAAGGAGAAATCCTAAGTTTTGCTTGGTCTGAGAAGTGATTGTAGGATTTCCTTTGTCGTTTGAGCTTTCTATTTCCAACCAATGTTGTTATCCCTAGTTAACCCCCTTGGAGCCTATAGCCTTTCTCATTTGATGACTATGATATAAGCCTTTACCCGTTTTGTTGTGACCCTCTCTTGGCACCCGGACTTTCCTTAACACTCTTGTGAAATAAGTGGCTTAAAACATAAGTTTGGAGGAGAGATGAGGAAGTTTAAAAAAGATATCAAGGCACAAAAAGAGAAAATAAATAATCTCTATGAAAAGAGAAGGCAAGAAAAGAAAAAGAACAAAAAAAAAGTGCAAAACACGAGAATAAGTGAAAGGGTTGGTGGATCCAAGAAGAGGTAATGATCCCTAACATGAGCATTAAAAGGGAGAAATAGAATGAAATGAACAAGAAAGAGTGATGCTAAGTCACTATAGACCTCAAATGAAAAGAAAATGCCTCTAAGAATTGGTAATTGTGAGCCAAAAAATGAAAATGTGGAGTGCTTAAGGAAAGGTGTAACCACTTACCCATATGGTATCCTACCCTAATCCAAAAGCCTTCATTACCACCCGAAAGAAGTCTTAATTGATTTCGAACCGAGCGAGCTTACATTGGTGGTGATCTACATAAGGGGAAAGCCAATGGTACTTGAAGTCGTACTTTTGACATTCTATTGTGAGAGATCACTCAACCTTTCATGAATATTAAGATTGAGTGCTAACTTTTTATGTGACCTAGGAAAATGAAAAGTAGGGGAGGAAGAGTTAGAAGTCCACCATGACTTACATGATGGAACAAGAATCCTTGATGAGTAAAGTCAATTCTTGAAGCTCAAATGTCACATAAGAACTATATGTGCATGAATATTTGACTTGTCAACTTGTTGATAATGCATAAATAGTGTGTGTAATTGTTGATCCCAACTGAGTATGAATGGCTCACCATTGACTTACTGAAAAAACCTTTGACGTTGAGGTGGGAACTAATTTATTTGCTTGAGGACAAGTAAAGACTTATGTTTAGGGGAGTTGATAAGTGTGGATTTTTACCAATTAGTCGCTCATTTTTTCTTTTGTTCTAGTCCGAAAATATTGATTTATGTTCTCAAAACTAATGAAAGTGTGCAAATTGCAGGAATGTTGGAAGTTTGAGCTCCTACAATGAAATTCGACTAAAGAAGGAATGTTCTGACTCATAAGGAAGGAAGGGGTGCAAAACACAAGAAGTGTGGTTCGTACAGGTATTTCTGCGGCCGCTGAAGAAAGTGCCGACCGCAGAATTTCCTCTACGGCCATAAAATAAGTGAAGAAGCCCAGCATACTTTAAGCCAATGTGCAGACTGCACATGAATTGTGTGACCGCAGAACAAAGTCCACACTGACAGAGAATTCAAAGTTCAGAGAGTGTGCAAATGACCAAGACTTAAAGCCTTGCCTGAAGTGCGGACCGCACAAGAATTGTGCGTCCGTAGAAGATGACTTGTAGCCGCAGACCATATTGTGCGGCTAAAGAATCCAACACCTTGCAAGCTGAAGCAATGTGCAAATCGCACATGGAATTGAGCATCCGCAAAACCTCCCGAGGAGTATTTTTATCATCGAATTTTGGGCCACTATAAATAGACGAGAATCACATTTTTAGGTCAAGTTTTTGAATTTTGAGCTGCTGTAGCCGTTGTATTTTCCTATTTTAGGAAGTTTGTGAATATTTTGGAATTTAAACATCATATTTTATCATTTTACACCGTTAAACAAAAACCTCACAAGTAGACAATCACGCGATCCAACCGTAGACGGTGCACTCCCCCAATTAGCTTTTAAGCTACAATCAGATATTCCTTGAGCCCACAAAGATTCCTCCTCAATTACCATGATCTTACATCCACTAACCTGCCAAATTCCTCAAAATATTTTGTTAAACCTTTCTTGAACGTCCCAAATAATTAGCCATAATTGCAAATTCGACCTCATGTCGAGTAGTGGGTGGAATTCTTCGTAGAAACCTCATCAACATCGCGCCACCGCTAACCTACTCACAGGAGATAGCCCGCCTGTGAAAATTCCTTGCCGACATCTTCCAACGACGCTGCACTGGGTACACTTACTACAAAATCAGTAAACCCTTATGAGCCCGTGCTCACTCACCAGCTGAACAAGTCCGTTTATTCTCCATTAAAATCAACTGAAAAGTCCGTAAATACATTCCAAACTCGAAGTCATGTTGCATCCAAATAAAATATGTGGACCTAGTCATTGTCCACTATAAATTCCCGAATTGCTGAAAGCATTCCTCAAGGCGTGTGGCTATCCTACCATAGAATCCATGTGCTACTCCGCCACTCTCTCCCACTTTGGTTAAACCCTCTCTTTTAAGAAACTTCTCGGCTTCCGGTTTTTTCATACTTGACCTTCTAGCAATTCAACCACTGCAAGACACCTCCCACAAGTCCTTCCTTATCCTTTGCTGCCCAATTGTTGCCTCAAATCCAAATCCATCTCTATAGCACTTGAATTAATAAATTGTCACCAACTCTAAGCCTCCTAGAAGATCATCCTTCTCGAGCCATCAACATTAGAAATACCAATTCAATTCTGAAATCACTACACTCTATTATCTTTGACAACCGCTTCTCAGCCACCATTTCACAATACCCTGCCCCGAAGGCAAATTGAAGAATATCAATACACTGGATAACCTTAACGCGTTCAACAAGGACGATGACATCACATCACAATTGATAACTCTACCACGCTCGAAAATATCAAGTCTCGTTACTCCATCAACCAAAACCTGAACATTCATAGTACGATTGCCTTTCCTCAGCCGAAACTAAATGCTGAACCTATAAGTCATGGACTGAGAAATCCTCCTTTCAAGTTATTTACTGTCGCGATCCATAAATAAGAGCCCTACCATTACACCCACACTGTGCGATAGAAACACATGAATCATCATAACAATAAGTTCCCAACTTCAAAACCATAAGCAATATTGATACTGAGCTGAAACGACGGAATATCCTTCCGGAAGGCGATGACAACATACCAATCAAATACGCAGGGAGAAACATCCTGCACCACATATGGGGTACCATTATAATTACTCGATTCCCAATTGATAACAAGCGCTTCACGTCGCATAAGATTGAGTAGGAAGGAAATAAAGGCATAAGCCTCAAAGGAAATCAAACCGCACAAAGAGGAATCAAGAAGGGAAGGTCTCCTAACAGCCTTGTAACCTCTCAAAGATAAGTATAGACGTCTCCGTACCGATCCGCAAGACTCTACTAGGCTTGCTCATGACTCGTGAGACTCATGGCTCAAGCCAACAGTGATGTTTAACTTAACTGCTCATTTTAGTATTTTGAAATCATAATTTCATCAATTAGATAGTAAGGAATAGAATTTACATGGTTACTGATAACGTTTTCGCAACTGCAATAAAGACCCATAAGTACCCCAAAACCTAGTGTCACAAGTGCATGCACATCAACTAGGAAATAAAATGGAATACAACATCTGTGTGAGATATAAATTAGACAGAAGAATACAAATAACTCTGACGGGGACTCTGTCGGCTGCGGATCGTAACCTGAAATGCAGCTCGCAGTAAATCCCCGCAACATCCGTGCCTCTATGCCAAAAAGACCACCAGGTATATATGTACCTGCACAAAAATGTGCAGCAAACGTAGTATGAGTACATAAATCAACGCGTACCTTGTAAATAGTCTAGCCTAACCCCGGAGGAGTAGTGACAAAGGATCGACATCGACACTTACTATAGGTCTAGCTAAATAAACAATAAAATAATTCATACAATTGTAAAGTACACAGCAAATAGGGGAGAAATCTGAAGTTTCATAATTTTCCAATTATTTCCTTTTAAGCAATAATTTATCGATCATGTATCCTACATAAATATCTGAGTATAAATGCCAAGTGTCAATACAAATCAGATAAGAAATACCATAAAATATCGGGCGATATTGAAAAGTTTATCTCATGAATATTCGGACTACTAGCAGTATAATGCACGATTTTGCCGAGGTCGTTCGGCCCGATCCAGAATGGTGTGTACACTGCCAAGGGTCGAACGACATGAACTAGAGATGCACCTCTATACAGTGTCGAGGCATTCGGCCCGCTCCACAAGAAATGAAGGAATTTATCCCATTCCGAGAGATACTGGCGAGGCGTTCGGCCCTCTCCACAAGAAAGGAAGGAATTTTCCGAATTACAAGATACGCGCTTACAATAAAGTAAATGAGCATAGTAATAAGTACATCTCTTTACATTTATCGAATACCTTGGCAACAACTCAGGGTATTAAAGCTTGACCTAGTTTTTTTATTTCTAAATAAATTTTAGTTGTGACTTTAACTAAATAAGCCAGCACAACAAGTTGAAATAATTCAATTATTAGAGGATAAGGTCCTAAGTCTACCCGGACATAGACCCCATTTAGCTACGTACTGACACTCGTCACCTTGTACGTACGTAGCACCCAAAACATGTTTCACATAACAATAAATATCACCTAGAGGGTAGTTTCCCTCTCACAGGGTTAGACAAGAGACTTACCTCGCTCCGAAGATCCATAACCGGCTTCAAAGCTTTTCCAACAATTCAAATTGATGTCCATCGCTCCAAAACTAGTCAATCAATGTGCAAATCCATAAATATATACTCTACTACTCATTATAGTTCAATTTATAACATTTTTCAGCTCCGCTCGAAAAGTCGATAAAGCATCCTTCGGGTCCACGTGCCGGATTTCAAATTTTTAAAAGATAAACATTACGCATAACATTAATAACTCAAATATATGACTTATTCCCAATTCATGTCCAATTTAGTAGTAAAAATCCAAGAATACCAATTTCTAGGTTTTCTTAAAAACCCCAAATTTCTACAAATTTACACGTTTAAATCCATACATATACCATGTATTTAACTTGAAATAGGTGGGAATCACTTACCTTGTATTTCTTGATGAAAATATCCCCTTGAAGCTCTCAAAAAATCACCCAATTAATTAAAAATGAGTGAAATGAGCAAAATTCCTGAATTAAAAAAATCTGCCCAGGCCCCCGTCCTTCACCGCGTTCGTGTGACCAAGGTTGCGTACGCGAAGGCCAGTCCATGCATAGCATCGCGTTGCGATAGCCAACTGCCCCAGCCTAGAGTTCCTCCTACGCGTTCGTGAGCTCTTCTTCATGTTCGCAAAGCATAAAAAGGCAACCATCATTTTCTTTGTTTGCGAATGCGGGACTCCCTTCGTGTTCGCAAAGAACATAACCAGAACCACCAACCAGCAGCAGCAAAACAGGGAGAAATGACCCGAAACCATCTCGAGACACACCCAAGGCCCCTAAGACCCCGTCCAACCACGCCAACCTGTCCTAAAACATGATATGAACTCGCTCGAAGCCTCAAATCACATCAAACAACATCTAAATCATGAATCACACCCCAATTCAAGCTTAATGAACTTTAAAACTTCAAACTTCTACATTCAATGCCAAAACCTATCAAATCATGTCTGATTGACCTCAAGTTTTGTACACAAGTCACATTCAACATTAAGGACCTACTCCAACTTCTGGGATCAGAATCTGACCTCGATATCAAAAAGTCCACTCCTAGTCAAACTTCCACAAAACCCTCAAATTTCCAAATTTCGCCAAATGACCCAGAAATGACTTACATACCTCCAAATCCACATCCAGGCGCGCTCTTAAGACCAGAATCACCATACGGAACTATTTCCAGGATCAGTATTCCCACGGACATCGATAACATTGAAATACACTTCAACCCAAATTCATGAAATTCTTCCAAAGTGCCGACTTTCCACAATAGGCGCCGAAATTAGAATTTTCTTTCCAAATCAATTCCGAACTTCCCAAAATTCAATTCTGACCACTCGTACAAGTCATAATACCTTAAGTGAAGCTACTCATGGCCACAAACCACCAAACGACGCACTAGAGCTCAAAACGACCGGTCGGGTCGTTACATTCTCTCCCACTTAAACATATGTTCGTCCTCGAACGAGCTAAGAACAGCTCCGGAGTTGTCCAAAATCATTGTTTAACACCTCGTGCACCTACCTGTGCTTCCACAACCCAGTTGACCACATTAGCTCGAGCCAATCCGAAGATCCTCCATTTTATTTAGTTGAATAAGCCTTAGAGCTGAATTCCAACTTCTGAAATTCTCTACCAGGCATGTTCCAAACCTACGAACACCGTATCAATCACTACACACTGTACCAAAACATAATTTTATACCTTTACTTAATTCACACCATGCACCGCATAATTCACATGACCATAATAATATTCACTTTCCACAAAAGCCGAAATTCCATGAATCTGATGCCCACAACACATCTCATGACGCATACAAGTCCTGTTCCAACTCTTGCAATACTTCCATGACGAAAGAGGTATGTAAAAATTCATAATCACTTGCCGAATCAACAAATCATTGAGTCGATCCTCCTGTCAAGAACCACCACCTTATCCTGAACTAAGTAACAATATTTGCTCTTTAATATGCCTAATATAAATCCGATTTCACTGTTCCCAGGTCCAATTTTCTCGTCTCACCCAATACAAGTTGCTCCGGCAATAATCCACCATAAAAACTATCTAAGATTTCATATGACTCCATCAATGCGCCAACAAGCTACAACATAAATATGACACATAAGGAAGAATGAACTCTTGAAAGAACTATCCAGCCCACGTGAAAAATAAAACGGCCATCATATACTATGAGCCTTTCCCAGAGGTAAGAAATAAGACACTCAAAAATAAATATAAGGAATTGTGCTCGTCATCTCACTGTTGCGGTGTGCAACCCGATCCAATGTGACATTGTTGTGTCATGAAACCCGATCCATACAACATACCCGTGGCGGCGTTCCACCCGATCCAAACGATATACCCGTGGCGTCATACCACCCGATCCAAACAATATACCCATGGCGGCATGCCACCTGACCCACACATAATGATCAAAAGAAAAAACACATCAAGTCGTAACAGTTATACTCACGAAATGCCCGAATATCAACCACAAATATGCCAAGTGCACAATACAAAACCTGGGGAGACGGATAATGCCATACATTGTGAAACTCAAGCAAAACTAAGGTGTGATATATGATCTGCATCTCAAGAACCATCCTGCTCACATAACACCACAGCTACACGGGACCTCAACACACGTACGAATAATCAAGCTATCTCACAACCCACATGGCACCATAGAGTATTACATGAAATAGACGACGATGAAAACAACATCCAACGCCCGAAAACTCCTCCATAAGAAATTTTATGCTGAATGAACACACCCGGCCTGGTATAGGGCACAAATACACATTAGACCAATCAACGGACCTCAAACCGATTCTCATCATACTATATTGGGATAATAACCTTTCAAGGTTCCACAATAACCTTTTTCCATGACACATAAGAATAGCCGTCAAATCCGGAACAAACTCACACGGTCCACATCCCAAGGAATAGAATACCCCTCAGGTATAAACTCTTTCACATTAGCAATAGTACCATAATCCCATACTTGGTTTCAATCTTTAATCAATAAAGTGACTATATGTCACACTTAAACAATATTCCCATGGGATACACCCCCACGAACTCTCGCACCAGGTAGTAAAGTCTGCACATCCATACAACCAACCATAAAATGCTGCAAAGCGAATCGAGATTCTGAAAATCAGTGCACAAATCCTTTTACACAAGACAATGTTCTCAAGTGATGCTAAGACAATACCAGCTTACTCTAATCATCTGAATTCATTCATGCTCATCCGAGCTCTTGACATTCTTGTCAACACCAAATCGCAACCTTGATCCGCAACTTTTATTTCCCATGCCGCTCACTGTAACTAACATGCCAATACTCGAGAGTAAAATATTCTATCATAACTCCTGTACCACTACTATAATAAGCACTCCATCATATAGAAACCTTTCATTTAACTCATTTCAATAGAACCATTGCAACACGTGACTGAATTCCCATAACCGCAGAAAATACAATCCTCAAGTAGTGGTCTGAACCACCATAACTCTTCTGGGATCCATCTACACATAACAGACCATTCGACTCAAAACCATCCCAAATCAACCAAGTGGTGGTGGCGCTCAAACCCAAGTGTATAACCACAAACTTCATGTATAACTTCACGCTGAAGAATCTGATCACTGCCACAATTATGCTGATTCTACCATTACTAACCGACTCAGCTTCTTCCAATTTACTCTGGACTCGCCTTAGAAATAATAATAACTCCATTCAAAATATACAAACTCAATCTGCACTCGTCCTGAGTGACCGCATTTCACGAGACCACGTTGTCTCAAAACCCACGAACCATTTCATACCTTCCTTGTGCACATATTCGAATCTTCAACTGGTACATCCATTCTGATAATTCTTCTATGAATCCGAAGTTATTTTCTTCCATTAATCCAATGCCACACCATATAATGATGATAGCATAGAACACTCCAATACCCTTTCATAATCCACTGCAAAAGCTCGATACTTAACCATGCCACGAACTCGAAATGCTTAGGCACCTCACTTTAATTTTTGAACCCACTAGGACCGTTGTTGAGAGTCACCCGCTCTGACTTGTTCCCGAATATAATCAAACTCCAAGGCCCTGTTAGCACATGAACACCCTCTCAAAGAAGTAACCGGCTAAATTCCTTTCCTTGCGCCTAACCTCCACAAGAAGCATAAACTCTGAGTCTTCCCAAAACCTGAACATGAGGCACACCGCCCTCAATTCCTTTGCTTGAATTACCACTGATTTTTTCTTTCCTTAGTCATGGTACCCCATTAATACACCGATAACCAGAAACTGCACGACCAGACAACCACACGACCCAACCGTATATAGAGGGCTCCCCCACTTAGATTTTATGCTACAATCACAAAATACTAGAACCCACAAGGATTCCTCCTTCTCAATTACCATGATCTTTCATTCTCTAGCCCGCCAAATTCCTCGACATATTTTGTTAAACCTTGCATGAACATCCCAAATAATTTGCCACAATTGAAAATTCGACCTCCAGTCAAGTAGTAGGTGTAATTCTTCGTAGAAACCTTATCAACATCACGCCGCTGCTAACCTGCTCACAGGAAATAGCCCGCTTGTGAAATTCCTTGCCGACATCTTCCAACGATGTTGCACTGGGTACAATTACTACAAAATCAGTAAACCCTCATGAGCCCGTGCTCACTATAGCTGAACAAGTCTGTTTATTCTCCATTGAGATCAATTGAAAAGTCCGTCAATACATTTCAAACTCGAAGTCATGTTGCATCCAAATAAAATCCATGGACCTAGTCACTGTCCACCATGGATTCCCGAATTGCTGAAAACTTTCCTCTAGGCGTGTGGCTATCCTACCACAGAACCCATGTGCTACTCTGCCACTCTGCCACTTTGGTTAAAACTTCTCCTTTAAGAAACTTCCCGGCTTCCATTTTTTTAATACTTGACCATCTAGTAATTCAACCACCGCAAGACACCTCGCACCCGTACTTCCTCATCCTTCGCTACCCAATTGTTGCTTCAAATCCGAATCCATCTCTGTAGCACTTGAACTAATAAATTTCAACTAACTCTAAGCCTCCTAGTAGATTATCCTTCTCGAGCCATCAACATTAGAAATATCAATTCGATTCTAAAATAGGTACACTCTATTATCTCTGACAACCGCTTCTCAGGCACCATTTCACAACACACTACCCCGAAGGCAAATTGAAGAAGAACATAACAACAAAGAACCTTAACGCGTTCAACAAGGACGATGACACCACATCATAATTGAGAACTCTACCAAGCTCAAAAATATCAAGTCTCGTTACCCCATCAACCCAAACTTGAACATTCATAGTACGTGTCACGACCCAAAATCCCTAAGGTCGTGATGGCGCTGGACACCATTGTCAGGCAAGCCAATCATTAATTAGTCGATATAAATTCATGTTTAACATTTATGAAAAATCATTTCCTTTCATTTTATTTCATATTAACCAAATGAAATTCTGTTAATTAAAACAATGGTTTAAAAAAATTACCCTTTAGCAAATATATCCCAACACATCCCAGAATTCGGTGTCACAAGTACATGAGTAATTTCTAAGAATTTACACAATCATCACAAAGCCTGTCCGAAATACAGATTGGACTAGGAAATTTAAAATAAAAATAAATACAGCACGAGGGAGACTCTGTCAGCTGCGGATCGCCTCCGGATGATGCAGCTCACCTAAGTCTCTGAATCCTCCACATTGCTATGAAAGTACCTGTGCAATAAAATGCACAGCAAGTGTAGCATGAGTACGACAACAACGTGTACTCAGAAAGTCGCCCGCCTAATCTCAAAGAGGTAGTGGGGAGAGGTTGAATTAGACACTCACTAAGGGCTAGCAAATTAATTAACAGCATATGATGAACACGGTAGGCATGTAAGGTAGTAAAACAGCAATATATATAAGGCACTGAAATCCAAGTAAATACTGGAAATAAACAAACAGTTAACACTTCCTCATTTTCCCCCAAATATTTTAAGTAAACAATTTCCTCTCTGTTTTCCCCCAAATATCTTGTCACTTTACAAAAAAATCATGAAAAACATTTAACAACTTAACATGCGCATACGGGATAAGGACAACCAGCCTGATCCGTCATAATAATCATCGTTGTGCACTGTCGAGGATCGAACGGCCCGTACCATAAGTGCACCTCTCAATATAATAATCCTCTATGTGCACTGCCGAGGGTCGAACGGTCCGTACCATAAGTGCACCTCTCAATAAAATAATCATTCCTATGCACTGTCGAGGATCGAACGGCCCGTACCAAAAGTGCATCTCAATAAAATACTCATGTCTATGCACTGCCGAGGATCGAACGGCCCGTACCAAAAGTGCATCTTTCAATCCGTCGTGGCGTACGGCCCGCTCCCATTGGAGTGGGGAAAATAACACTCCGCTCGCGGAATGTAAATTGTGAAGCGGTCACATGAAATCAGGCACAATCAACAGTCCACCCCGAATACGTCGGGAAAACAAATACTCAAGTAAATGACGGATTTCTCTTTTAAAAACCATAAAATAGTGTTTAAATCCTTTTTCGAAATTCACTTGCAAAGTTTTTATAATGTTTGATAATACAACCTTATCCGAAAATACAATTGCCCGCAAAGGAAATCAATTCTCTTTTTAGATGGTTTAGAAAAATAAACTCTTATCTTCCTTAGTCATTCATTTACAATTTCGGTTATATTAGCAGTCTAATATCACAGACAAGATCACAGGTATAACAGGTAAGGCATGCTAGTGGTTCCTAGGCTACCCGGACATGGCATAATAGTAGCTACGCACGGACTCGCGCCACCTCGTGCGTACGCATCCCCCCTAGATAGTAACACATACTTAATTAGTTCACCTAGGGGGACAATTCCCCCTCACAAAGTTAGAAAGGAGACTTACCTCGCTCCGAAATTCCATAACCGGCCTCTAAGCCCTTCCGATGACTCCAACGGACGCACATAGCCCCAAAACTATCCAAATAACGGCAAACCAATGAAAATATACTCTAATATTTGCAACAATTCCAAATTATACAATTTCACAACCCCTCTTAGTGAAATGACAAACATGCCCTCGGGCCCACGCGCCCGGGACCCGAAATTTCTCGAAGATATATTCTACCCATAGCCTTACTAACTCAAATATACAATTTACTCAAATATTCATGCTCAGTTCGTGGCTAAAAATCTAATTTCTATTTTTTCTAGGTTTTGTTAAGATTCTCCAAATTTCCAATCAATTTCCATGCTAATCCATGCATATAATCTTGTATTTAACTTAAAAACGGGAGGAATTTACTTACCTAGTGATGCTTGATGGAAGACCCCTCTTGAAGCTCCCCAAACTCGCTCATACCAAGTGAAGAAATGAAGAAATGGCTAAGAAACCCGCATTTAAGTTAATCTGCCCAGGCTCAATTTTCCTCTCTGCTTTCGCATCATCCCGAGTGCGTTCCCGAAGGGCAAGAACCCTGACCCTCCGCGTTCGCAGGGTTTCCTGTGCGTTTGCATAGGCCAAACGCCCCCAGGCCCCCAACTCCTTTTCCTTCTACGCGTTCGCACACCGTACCCCGTGTTCGCGTAGTGATCACACCCCAAGCCACCACGTTCGCACCCCCTTTTCCAAATGCGCAAGCCAAATCCAGCAGCCCTCGAATTTCCTTCTATGCGATCTCACACAAGGGACCCCGATCACATAGCACACCAGATACACCAGAAGACAGCAGCAGCAAAATAGAGAAAAATGGTCTGAAACCACCCCGAAACACACCCGAGGCCCCCGGGACCCCGTCCAATCACATGAATCAGTCCTAATACCTCATTCGAACTTAGTCGAGTCTTGAAATCACATCAAACAACATCGAAACCACGAATCGCACCCAAATCCAAACTTTATGAACTTAGAAATTTCCAACTTCTACATCTGATGGTGAAACCTATCAAATCTTGTCCGATTGACCCCAAATTTTGCACACAAGTCATATTCGACATTACGGACCTGCTCCAACTTCCGGAATCGTATTCCGACCTCGATATCAAAACTTTCACTTCCGGTCGGATTTCTCAAAAACCTTCAAATTTCTATCTTTAGCCAAATAACTTCAAAATGACATCCGGACATCCGAATTAACTTCCGATCGCGCTCCTAACTTCAGAATCACCATATGAAGCTATTCCTAGACTCGGAATCCCGAACGGACATCACTAACTCTGAAATGCACTTCAAGCCCAAATTTATGAAATTCCTCTAAAATGCTAACTTCCAAAATATGCACCGAAACGCTCTCGGGTTATCCAAAACCCAATCCGGACATACGCCCAAGTCCGAAATCATCATACGAACATGAAGGAATCTTCAAATCCTTATTCGGAGGTCGTTTACTCAAAATTCCAATCTTAGTTGATCCTACCAACTTAAGGCTTCTGAAATGAGAATTTTCTTTCCAAATCAACTCTAAAATTTTCGAAATTCAATTCCTACCACGCCAACAAATCATAATACCTGAAATGGAGCTGCTCATGACTTCAAACCGCAGAACGACGCGCTAGAGCTCAAAACGACCTGTCTGGTCGTTACATTCTCCCCCACTTAAACCGACGTTCTTCCTCGAACGTGCCAAGAACTGCTCTGGAGTTATTTGAAATCACTGTTTAACACCTCGAGTACTTGCTCGTGCTACCACAACCCAGTTGAGTACATTTATTTTATCAAATTTGAAGATTCCTTCTTTTATCCATATAATAAGCTTAGAATTCATTCAAACACCTGAAATTTCTCTGCCAGGCCTAGTTCCAATATATGAACACCGTATCAACTACCACACTACATACCAGAACATGACTGCATACCTTTGCCGAATCAGCACCACGCACCGCATAACTCATCATCTGACCACAATGGCACTCCCTGAACCTTAATAGCCAAAATTTCCACGAATCTAATGCTCCCAATGCACCTCATGATATATATACATATATACTTCCTTCTATAATGCTAATGATACCATCATAACGGAGGAGATGTGTAGAAATTTATACCCAACCGCAGAGTTAACAAATCATTGCATACCTCATCTTCACTAGAATCATCACCTCACTATGAACCTGAATAATGGTATTTGTTCTTTAATATACACTTCATCTAACCTTATCGCACTGATCCATGATCCGATAATCTCGTCTCACCTAGTGTGAACTGCTCAGACAACAAATCACCAGAAACATGACCAACATGCCTCACATGATACTACATCGCGCTGATAGGCCATAACTCGAACATGATAGATAAGAAATGACTCAGGAAGGGACTATTCAACTCACGCAACTAGTATGAATTTTTCTCAGAAAAATAGGAAGTAAAACATAAGAAAATAAATATACATTGACCCTTATCATCATCACATAGTTGGGGCGTGCAACCTGATCTAAATACATACCCGTGGCGGCGTGCCACCCGATCCCAACATAAAACTCACATAAGGAAATATATATGGAGCTGAATTGCTCACCATTACACATTACCGAATATCGGTCACAAGCACGCTAAGTGCATAACACCATCCTGGGAAGACTGATAGAGCCGCATGCTACAAAACTCAAGCACAACTGAGGTGCGATATATATATATATA
>ML339100.1:25368-39062 GCA_005239505.1 Nicotiana paniculata | reverse complement strand
GAGTTCCCAGCCGTTGGATCAAAATAGATCAACGGCTGGGATTGCTTCCTTAATTGAAATGGGGTCATTTCGGGGGGTAACAGGGCTGGCCGGGTTTGGGGTTTGGGTTGGGGTGTTTGAGTGTATAAAGAAGGGTTTGGGCCTGCGGAATTTAGGCCCAGGTCTGAATTAATCTCTTTCTTAACTTAATTTAATTAACAAATTAATTCAAATTAAATTGTAAAGACAAATAGTAACTTAGTGTCATCTAATTATAAATTAATAGATAAGTTAATCATGAGTAACACTATTTAATTTAATACTCCTAATAAATTCCGTAATTTTGTTGGAAATAATGATTAAATTAAGCAATTATCAATTAAATCTATATTATGCAAAATAATCATATTTCGTTATTATTTATTTCAACAATAATTTTGTAATTTTATGATAATAATGATTATGGTTACGCACCTAATTATGTAAATTTAAATTATTTATAAATTTTAAAAGACGAATTATGATTATGAAATGCAAAAACGATTCACAAACAACACTGAAATTCAACAAAATTTATAAAACTAATTAATTTATTGAATTTTGTAGGAATACATGGTAGGTAAAAATTCACATGCTCACAGCTGTCCCTCATTGCTCGGAAACACGAAGAGTTTTCGGGAAAAGACAAAGTGAGCAGTCATGAACGATTTTTACCCGTTCGCATACTCTATGTGAAGTGTTTTTGAAAAGTTTGACCGAACCCTGCTTCCAGGTTGCCTACATATCCTTGGCTATAAAAGAATTAGGTCAGTGTAGTTCTGGAGGTTATGGTAGCTGGGACTACCGGGTAACTGTGATTTCACTGCTATTGCTGCTGTTACTGCTTATTGAGCTCCTTATTACACCAAAGTCAAAAAATGTAAAAGACTAACTAAACCTGTCAACTATGAGTTACAAGATTCCTATCTATTAGCCTTCTGAAGCTTGATCTTGAGTCTTGACTGCTGTTATACAAACTCCGATCTGAATCTTGATGCTTGTTAGTTGTAGGTGCCGGTTCAATCTCCTTCAACTTTTGGATTAAGACGGGACGTGCATAGCTTGCGACTTCAATCTTTGTTTGAGCAATCCGCACCTTTTCCACTTCTGTACTTTGGGGTTCAACTCTTTTCCTTTTCTTCTGAATTAAGACGTCTTCTTTCGGTCGTCTCGAATCCATTGTCCTAAAGTGTAATCTGCGCAAAATCAAAACAAACGGACGAAATGTTCTGCCCCAGTTTCACTATGAAAATTTCTTGAGTTATTGTAACAAACTCTATGCTACTTTATTATTGAAAGCAATCAAAACCCGGGAGCGGTGTACCCGGAGTGAATGTAGACTACGGGGTGGATAACCTATGCCTAAAAGTAAAAAATCAACTAGGGATTGGAGACCCTATGTTGGAAAAGATCGACAGGTTATGCTGTTGTCAAGAAAAGAGATCACGGGGTTATGCCAGTATCAGGAAAAGATCAACAGGTTATGCTGTTGTCAAGAAAAGGTCACCAGGTTATGCTGGTGTCTGGAAAGATTCACAGGTTATGCTGTTGCCGGGGAAAAGATATCACCAGGTTATGCCAGTGTCAAGAGATGATCAACAGGTTATGGTGTTGTCAGGAAAACATCACTAGGTTATACTGGTGTCTGAAAGGTCAACAAGTTATGCTGTTGTCGGAAAAAAGAGATCACTGGGTTATGCCAGTGTCAGGTGATGATCAACAAGTGATGCTGTTGTCAGGATAGGATCATCAGGTTATGCTGGTGTATGGGAAGGATCAACAGGTTATGATGTTGCCGGGGAAAAGAGATCACCAGGTTATGCTAGTGTCAGGAGATGATCAACATGTTATGTTGTTGTCAGGAAAAGATCACTAGGTTATACTGGTGTTTGAAAGGTCAACAGGTTATGCTGTTGCCGAGAAAAAGAGATCACTGGGTTATACCAGTGTCACGAGATGATTAACAGGTTATGCTGTTGTCAGGAAAAGAACACCAGGTTTTGCTGGTGTCTGGGAAGGATCAACAGGTTATGTTGTTGTTAGGAAAAGATCAACAGGTTATGCTGGCGTCTAGAAAGAAGATCGCTGGGTTATGCCAGTGTTGGGAAATGATCAACATGTTATGCTGTTGTCAGAAAAATATCACCAGGTTATGTCGGTGTCTAGAAAGGTCAACAGGTTATGCTGTTGCCAGGAAAAGAGATCACTGGGTTATGCCAGTGTCAGGAAATGATCAAAAAGTTATGCTGTTGTCAGAAAAAGATCACCAGGCTATGCTGGTGTCTGGAAAGGTTAACAGGTTATGCTGTTGCCAGGGAAAAAACATCACTAGGTTATGCTAGTGTTAGGAAATGATCAACAGGTTATGCTGTTGTCAGGAAAAGCTCACCAGGTTATGCTGGTTTCTGGAAAGGTCAACAGGTTATGCTGTTGCCTGAAAAAAAGGATCACTGGGTTATGCCAGTGTCAGGGCAAGATCAACAGGTTATGCTGTTGTCAGGAAAAAAATCATCAGGTTATGCTGGTGTCTGCTAGAGAGTGCGACCCCTATGTTGGAAAAAGGTGTATCTAGGGATTGGAGGCCCTAAACTACTTTAGGTTCAACATCATTTCTTCTACTTCTTCTCTTTTTTGTTTCATTTTATTTTTAGAGAATGAGTAAATGCATGAAAGAATTTTTAGAGGAGACTTCCCTTTTTTGGAATTGTCACTGCAGAGCCACTTCTAGCCCTTGCGCAGCTTCATTTGGTTGCACCTGCTCCTTGAAAAGTTACTTTCGGGTTGCACCTGTTTCCTATTTTTCAAACAAAGAACAATTTGTCAGTTTGAAATGGTGGTTGGTTTTGCGATTTTTATTTTCATCCACTTGATTTCAGCCCGTTCTTTTAACGAAGATCTCAACTGCTTGCTTGCTCGCTGGGGATTGGGTTTCATTTCTAAACCCGAGGACCCTAGCCTTCTAGACTTTAACACGGCGATCGGTCATGTGGGACCCAACCTTTGACTTTATTTTACCTTTGTAGGCCTTTCACTTGCTTTTTCTTTTGGATTTTTGGAGTATGAGGGAGAATTTTGGCTCCTCCAATTCTGCTGCAACGGTTAGTTGCGTATGACTTAAACTTTCCGACTTCGTTTCGCCTTTATTGGCCTTTCAATTCTGACTTTTACCTCTAATTTCAATTTTAGAGCATTTGGAGTACTTCGGATTTCAAGCTCTGCCGAGATAGTTAGCCACGTGGGACTCAATCTTTCAACTTCATTTGCCTTCATAGGCACTTCAATTGATATTCTCCTTTCAAGGGTTCTGAGTGTGAAGCATCGGTCGCTGTGGCCAGTCGATATCGACTCGATGCCCCTGACGAGGCTGGGTGCCCTTTTTCATACTAGCCCATATCAAATGAGAACCCTGTAAATCGGTCTTGCCATCCTTTATTTGCCTTAATTTCGGGACAGAGATAGAGCAAAAGGGATTCAAAAGAAAATAAATGATAGAATGGACAATGAATTTAAGCAAAAGGTATCCCTTTCTAGGAAAGGAAGGACTTATCTGGAGTGCATGAAGACTTCAATGAACATGACATGATTTTTGGACTGGATGCTTGATCTGTGTAAACCATCCGGCCCTCAGAAATTCATCACAATTATTACCTCGAGATTGAGAAACCTTGCCTTGGACTATATTCGTGTTAGTGACCAATTATCCTCTCTTTCGATCAGCAGTGCCCTTTGCGGTTTTTTGCCGGCTAACCTCTCTCATTTCTCTTCTCACCGTTGCCTTGTAGTGCTCTTTGCGAGTTTTCATTAATAAGACTCTTTCATTTTCAATTTCTCTTCTTACCGTCACCTTACGGTGCCTGTGTGGGTTTTCATCGATAAGACTCTCTCATTTTATTTCTCTCATTTGGTTGTATTAGATCCAAGTAACTATATCCTCAAATTTTAGACATCTTTGCCGATTGATCGGAAGGACTTGAACATGATTTTGGTGAAAAGAATTTGTACTGAATTACAACTTTGGAACCTTTCAGGCGGAAACATCGCCGAGCATATCATAACATTTGCCCCAGCTTAAACTCTTGGGGAAATATGGAATTTTTATTTTGGTGTGACTGAACCCCAGAGAGAGGTTGCTTACGTATCCTTTCGGAATCAAGTCGAACGTAGTTCAGGGAAACATTTTTGTTTTGTTTTTTATTTTAATTTATTTTAATTTTTCTTTTTATCATTATTTTCTTTATTTTTTTATATAATAATAACACTTACAGGTTTCCAAAGAGGTTAATCAAAGAAACAACCGGCTCAAAAGGGTTTACAAAAGTTGGTAGTGTTCAGGGTAGCGTGAATGGAAGCCTTCGTCATTTCGATCAGGAGAACCAACATCTCGAAAAGGTCAAACATAGTACCTTTTGACTGCATCCGCATTGAAAACCGTTTCGGGGTCATTTCCTTCGATGTCCCCCAAGTACAATACTCCTTTTGGTAGTAGTTTCCTTATAATGTATGGACCTTTCCAATTTGGGGCGAATTTTCTTTTCGCCTCTTCTTGGTCTGGGAGGATACGTCTCAGGACGCGTTGCCCCACTTTGAAATTCCTAGGCTTTCTTGTTATAAGCACGGGATATTCTTTGTTGGTACAACTTCCCGTGACAAACGACGGCCATTCTTTTCTCATCAATCAAAGTTAACTGTTCCAGCCAGGTTTTGACCCATTCATCATTCTCAATTTCAGCTTTGAGAATGATCCGAAGGGAAGGAATTTCAACTTCTGAAGGTATTACAGCTTCAGTTCCATAAACCAATAGATAAGGTGTAGCTCCAACCGACGTGCGCACGGTCGTGCGATATCCCAATAATGCAAAAGGCAATTTTTCGTGCCATTGCCGAGAACTTTGAATCATTTTTCTGAGGATTTTCTTGATGTTTTTATTTGCTGCTTCAACGGCGCCATTGTGTTTGGGCCAGTAAAGGGTGGAGTTACGGTGTGTGATTTGATATTGTTCACATACCTCCCTCATCAAATGGCTATTGAGATTTGCAGCATTATCAGTGATGATGGTCTTCGGAATGCCAAAGCGACAAATAATGTTGGAATGCACAAAATCCACCACTGCTTTCTTAGTGACGGCTTTGAACGTGACTGCCTCGACCCATTTTGTGAAATAGTCGATAGCAACTAAGATGAATTTGTGCCCATTCGAAGCTCTCGGATCGATCGACCCAATGACATCCATTCCCCAGGCAACGAATGGCCATGGTGCAGACATAGGATATAACTCTGAAGGCGGCGCATGGATCAAGTCGCCGTGTATTTGGCACTGATGGCACTTCCAGAAAAATTTGAAAAAATCTTTCTCCATAGTCATCCAGTAAAATCCTGCCTGCAGGATTTTATTGGCGAGGACAACCATTCATATGGGGACCGCATACTCCTGAGTGTACCTCATTCATAATCTTTTCAACTTATTTGGCATCCACACACCTTAATAGATTCAAATCGGGAGTCCTTTTATACATCACTTCCCCACTTAGGAAGAAACTGCTTGCGAGCCTTCTAATGGTTCTCCTTTGGTCCCCGTTGGCCTGCTCCAGGTATTTATTTGTTTTCAAGAACCTTTTGATATCATGATACCATGGTTGGACATCGGGATCTATTTCAACCGTGTTACAATAACCATGTCTTTCCCGGATTTGAATCTCTAGCGGGTCAATATGGACATTGCCTGGATATGGAAGCATTGCAACTAAGGTAGCTCGTGCATCAGCTAACTCATTGTGGCATTGGGGGATATACCTGAATTCGACAACTTTGAATCGTTTGCCAAGATCCTCCACATGTTGTCTATATGAAAGAAGCTAAACATCTCGAGTTTCCCACTCCCGCTGAGCCTGCTTAATGATCAAGTCGGAATCTCCCATGATCAATAACTCCTCTACATCCATGTAAATTGCCATGTTCATGCCCATTATGCAGGTTTCATATTTAGCAGTGTTGTTTGTACAAAAGAAACGGAGATGGGCGGTGGCTGGATAGTGTTGTCTTGTGGGCGAAATCAAAATTTCCCCGATCCCAACACCTTTTGCATTTACAGCTGCGTCAAAGAACATTTTCCAAGTATTGGTGTTTTCTGGGATTACCTCGATTGAGTTTACTTCCTCATCCGGGAAGTAAGTACTTAAAGGTTGATATTGATCATCGACAGGAATTTTCAGCCAGGTGATCCACTAAGGCTTGCCACTTTGCTAATCTCCTGGTGGGCATTGGATTTTGGAATATATACTTCAAAGGATCCAGCCTAGTGATGAGGTAGGTGGTGTAATCCAACAAGTAATGCCAGAGCTTCTGAGCAACCCAAGTCAAGGCGCAACAAAATCTTTCCAACAAGGTGTACTTGGCTTCATAGCTTGTGATTTTTTTGCTCAGGTATTATATAGCTTGCTCCTTCTTCCTAGTCACATCATGTTGCCCGAGAATGCACCCAAAAGAACTTTCCAATACCGTCAAATACAAGAACATAGGTCTTCCAGGTTCGGGTGGGACCAACACTGGCGGATTCGATAGATACTCTTTGATTTTGTTGAAAGCTTCTTGGAACTCATCCGTCCATTTAATTGCTACATCTTTCTTCAACAGCTTGAATATAGGCTCACACGTGGAGGTTAACTGAGCAACGAACCTGCTGATGTAATTCAACCTACCCAGCAAACTCACGACCTCTTTCTTGGTTCTCGGAGGGGGAAAATCCCGAATAGACTTTAATTTTGTTGGATCCAGTTCTATACCCCGTCGACTGACTATAAAACCCAACAATTTCCCAGACGGAATTCCGAAAGCACACTTGGCTAGATTCAATTTTAGGTCATACTTACGCAGACGTTCGAAGAATTTTCTCAGATGCTGCACATGGTCTCCTTGCGTCCTAGATTTAATAATTACATCATCCACGTATACCTCAATCTTCTGGTGCATCATGTCATGAAAAATGGCGGTCATATCCCTCATATAGGTTGCCCCGACATTCTTTAGGCCGAATGGCATGACCCGGTAACAGTAAATACCCCAAGGTGTAGTGAAGGCCATTTTTTCTGCATCTTCTTCATCCATCAAAACCCGATGATACCCAGCGTAACAATATACGAAAGACTGTATCTCATGTTTGGCGCAATTGTCAACCAGGATGTGGATGTTTGGCAATGAAAGTTATCCTTGGAGCTTGCTATATTAAAATCATGGTAGTCGACACACACTCGGGCTTTCCTGTCTTTCTTCGGTACCAGGACAACATTAGCCATCCACGTGGTGTATTGGACAACTTGGATTACTCCAGCTCTTAACTGTTTAGTGACTTCTTCTTTGATCTTGTCACTCATGTCTGTTTTAAATTTTCTTTATTTTTATTGCACAAGTAGATAATAGAGGTAGGTTGGCAATTTGTGTACCACCAAATCAACACTCAGTCGGGGCATATCATCATAAGACCAGGTGAACACATCTTTGAATTCGAATAGAAGTTTGATCAAAGCGCCCCTAGTCCTTTCATCAGTATTAGATACTTATCATGGTTTTTCTTCTGAATTACCCAAATTAACCGGTTTGGTTTCGTTTAAGTTTGGCTTAGGCTTATTCTCTAATTGTTCCAAATCCCAATTTATTTCCTTAAAAGCCTCATCTTCATCATATTCCGGTTCTTGATTCATTATTTCTTGTTTAGACGGCGTGTCAACATCTGGGCTGGAAGTCCGTAAGCAGGTCATGTTATTTAAGTTCGCATTATTAGAACTAAAAAGAGAGATAAGAAAAAATAGCAAAAAATTAGGACGAATAAAGAGAGAGATTTGTGAACTATGAAATATTAATTTTATTTCATTGAATTTTGAACATAGGAGGGTTTACATCAGAATTTTAAAAAGGCAATAAACTAAAAACACTCGAGTTACACCCTCGAATAACTGAAGTGCATAAGGATGGCAAGGCTGAACTACCGGGACTCCCGCCTATCTGGGAATGGAGTAGCCTTCCAATTTTGGAGCTTGGCGTTAGGCCCCATATATTGCACTTCAGCAGTGCTTGAGCCTTCTCCTGGTTGGACCATATGATACTCATGTATCATCTTGGTCTTCAAAAATCATGCCAATAATTGGCCCGTTATTGTGAGAAGGCAACATGTTATTGGTCATGTTGGGAGCTTCTTCATCCCTTAGTACCACCTTCTTTTGTTCTATTAAGCTCTCAACTGCTCGCTTGAGGGTCCAGCAATCCTCAGTATCGTGTCCCTCTGCCCCGGAGTGATAGGCACATCGAGTTCCTGGTCGGTAAGAGGGGGGTTCTGGGTTTTTCCGGTTTTGGGGTACAGGCTACAACATGCCCATTTGGACCAGCTTCGGGAAGAGGCTAGAGTATGATTCGCCATTTGGTGTAAAGTTGGTCCTTCTAGGTGGTTCCCGGGGATTTTTTCGTTGAGGGTGAGGATTATACTAAGCTTGGCGAGGAGGGTTGTTTCTCGGTGGTGGAGATCGGTTTTGGTTATAGTGTTGTTGGGCATTCATTATTGGATAAGGTTGAGGCATTACAGAATACGCCTCATCTTAGTGGGGGTAGAAATGACGTGGGGTATTGGAAAAATAGCCTCGAGGCTGCTGGTAGTTCCTTATACTGGAGGCCATTATTGCTGATTCCTCATTCTTCTTCCTATTGGTTGCACTTCTTGACCACTCTGGATTTCCTGGGAAGTTGCCCTTAAGGCGGATTTGCTTAGAATGCGACCGGTATTCAGACCATTTTCCACCATCTCACCGATTTTTATCGCTTTCGCAATTGGCTTGCCCATGGCGGACATCATATTCTGGAAGTAGTCGGCCTCCTGAGCTTGTAAGAAAATGCTGACCATTTCTGTCTCGTCCATCGGAGGGTTTACTCTGGCAGCTTGCTCACGCCACTTAATAGCGTATTCCCTGAAGCTTTCTGATGATTTTTTCTTGAGGTTGGACAAAGAATTCCTGTCTGGTGCTATGTCCATGTTGTATTGAAGTTGTCTGATAAAGTCCTAGGCCAGGTTGTCCCCACATGCCAGTGGGATATATCTTGGTCCATGTACCATTCAGACGCAATCTCGGCCAAGCTCTCCCTAAAGTACACCATTAAAAGCTCTTCCTTTCCGCCTGCTCCCCTCAGCTGGTTGCAATATCCTTTTAGATGAGCAATAGGATCCCCGTGCCCGTCATATTTCTCAAACTTGGGGGTTTTAAACTCGAGAGGCAGGTGAACATGTGGGAAGATGCACAAGTCGGCATAAGAAACACTTTTCTGACCACTAAATCCCTATATGTTTTTGAGACTCTGCTCAATGCTTTTCATTTTTGGAGCCATCTGTTCCTGCTCGGGGTTCCTTTTGTCTTGTCCCCCGGTGGCTTCGTGCCGAGGTTGCTGAGGGTATGAGTTTAGAGTAACATGAGTTGCGTCCAGATGGAACGACGGTGTTTGAAAGGTAAAGGCCGACGACTCGAAGTTTGGTCCAACTACTGTTAGCGGCACCATTCCAGAGGTTGGTGGTGCGGTAAAAATGGTGGAGGATATACCGGAAAATTGTGCCTGGGGTCGGACCTCAGAAGGCATTCCGGTTTAATGGGCTGACATAGTCGGGTACCCGCATGGGGTAGCTGGGTAACTGATAGGTATGTTGGAGGTTCTGCCTGTTTTGGGAACTAGCTCGGGAAAACCAGGGATGGTGCTGGGCGGTTACCTACCATTAGACCAGGCGTCCACATTTCCAACATGCGACGATGCAATATTCTATTTTCTTCAGCCGTGGCTGACTGAGATGTCGGGATGACCAAGCTCGGGTCATCCTCAGAGGAGTTGATGATGGGCAGGTGACTTTCCAATGTCATTTTGACACTCCCTTTCGATCTTGTGAAGTGTGGGTGTGAAGCCAGGTTACCGCAAAACCAACCACCTAAAAATGACACCTTTAGGAGAAACAAAACCACGAAACCGTTAGATTGAGGCATTCAAAATATAGGGAATTGCACATTGGGGGTATGCAATGCACCTGGGAAGTTAAACGTTTTCTAAATGTCTTGTATCAGTTGAGTGTTTCATCCCATTTTTTTTTGAAATTTCTTTTCCTTCTTTGCTCTCTCTTTTTTTTTCCAAAATTTCTTTCTTTCTTCTTCTAGATTATCCTTTCCCCGTTTTTAGGGCTATGATCGAATTCTACGTGGATTGTCTACGTATCACGAGGCCGCGTGAATCAGATCATCACGTAGTTTAAGGAATAAATACAAAAGGAAATAAATATTCTTTCTTTCAAATTTCGTTTCATTAAGTAAAACTTTAAATTTCATTCATAAAGACTTAAAGTAGACTTAAACAGACTGTAACAGGAAAACGAAATACAGACTCAAGAAGGGACATCATGAATACATAAGTGCCTCTATTGCTCCAGGGGCCCGTGGGACATCAGTCTGTCTCGCCTTGGGCCTGTGTGCCATGTCTTGCTGGATGATTCAAGTCATCCATTATCTGGCGGACGAAGATCATCACCGCAGCAAAGAAGGTAGATCAGGTCATATCCTCACATTCTTGGCACTTCGTAACAACATAATCAACGATTTCTTTGACCCTTTGTCTCATGATACCCTTTTCCTGGAGTAAGCGCCCGATCTGTTGGGATCTAGCCTCTAAAACCTGGGTGTCCTTATGAATCTGTTCTTGCAAATGTTTCATATCTTCCTCTAACTGAGCCATCATCGCATAATAGTGTTCCCTTTCTGCTTTGAACTTCTTTGCTTGTTTAGCCATTTCATTCTCGAGGGCGGAAACCTTTTCTTTTAGGCCTGTGACTTCTTGGTCATTTTTTCTTTTCAGCTTTTGAACAAATTCTGCCTTTTCCTCCGTATTTCTTGCCAATTTTGCTCGAGCTCTAGTCAATTCCTCCTCATCTTTGTCCAAATCACCCCCATAGTCGCACACTTTTTGCCGAAGACTATTGATAAGTCTTTCACCAGTTCTGCTTCTTTCTAGGTTCTCAGCAGCTAGTTTCATTTTTTTGGATGTGGGCTCGGAGAGACTCATTTTCTTTGATCAACCTGTTTTTCTCCTCTTCAGTTGTTGCGGTTCGCAAACTATTTTCCAATTTGATATCTCTGATCTGGGCTTCCAAGTTGCTTATTGTGTCCTTGTAGTTGTTCTCTTTTTCCAACCGGCCCCAAGGCTCTTGCGCTTCGTCGGTAAACTGTTGTACGTGGGGCCTCTTGGCGGGTCGTTCCGGCTCTTGGTGCTCTCTACCCCTTCTACCATACCAAGTGGTGTAGCTAGGCTCTACCTCACCTCTAGATAAATCCCTCACTCAAGTCTGTGGCTCCAAAAATCTACACTGATGCCAAATCTGGCGGACCCTATCTTTCGTAAAGGCGGCTCTTGGGCACAATTCAATGACTTTCCGACTTAGGTCTTCATCGTGTGGAAATTTTTGATTCCTTCCTAGTTGTCGTAAGACCCGATATGGGGCATACGGCTGAATACTTCAAAGACCCGTCAATAGAAGATAGCATACTTCGGCTGACATATAGATGACTTCATTGATAGGGAGCCAACCGAATGTCCATTCAATTTGGTCGGCAGTCAAAGAACTCAAGTGTGCAAGCCAGGCTTCTGTGCCTTCTAGAAATTTATGACCCTCTACCTGAGTCCCATGTTCTTCAATGCAATTTAGGCCAGTCAGACCGTAATTCATATACCCCGGGCGATGGTAGATATGTTCGATCATCTAGATTTGTAAGAGTAGATTGCAACCAAAATACGTAGAAGATTTTATTTTTAGGCATAGGGTATCCATCCCTAGTCTACATTCACTCCGGGTACACCGTTCCCGACTTTTCATTGCTTTTAATAATAAAGTAGCATAGATTTCGTTACAATAACTCACAAAATTTTTCCTAGTGAAAAGTGAGGCAGAACATTTTGTCTGTTTGTTTTGATTTTGCGCAGATTGCACTTTAGGACAATGGGTTTGAGACGACCGAAAGAAGACGACTCAATTTAGAATAAAAGGAAAGAAGAAAAGGAAAAGAGTTGAACCCCAAAGTACAGAAGCGGAAAAGGTGAGGACTGCTCAAAGCAAGATTGAAGTTGCAAGCTATGCACGTCCCTTCTTAATCCGAAAGCTGAAGGAGATTGAACCAGCACCTATAATTAACAAGCATCAAGATTCAGATCGGAGTCTGTATAAAAGCAGTCAAGACTCAAGATCAAGCTTCAGAAGGCTAATAGATAGGAATCTTATAACTCGTAGTTGATCTTTGGTGTAATAAGGAGCTCACCAAGCAGTAACAACAGCATAAGTAAAATCACAGTTACCCGGTAGTCCCAGTTACCAAAACCTCCAGAACTATACTGACCTGATTCCTTTATAGCCAAGGATATGTAGGCAACCTTGAAGCAGAGTTCGGTCAAACTTTTCAAAAATGCTTCACATGGAGTATGCGAACGGGTAAAAATCGTTCATGACTGCTCACTTTGTCTTTGACCGAAAACTCTTGGTGCTTCCGAGCAAAGAGGGGCAACTGTGAGCATGTAATTTTTTACCTACCATGTATTCCTACAAAATTCAATAAATTAATTAGTTTTATAAGTTTTTTTGAATTTCAGTGTTGTTTGTGAATCGTTTTTGCATTGCATAATCATAATTCATCTTTTAAAATTTATAAATGATTTAAAGTTACATAATTACGTGCGTAACCTTAATCATTATTATCAGGAAATTACAAAATTATTATTGAAATAATTAATAACGAAATATGATTATTTGGCATCATATAGATTTAATTGATAATTGCTTAATTTAATAATTATTTCCAACAAAATGCGAAATTTATTAGCAGGATTAAATTAAATAGTGTTACTCATGATTAACTTATCTATTAATTTATAATTAGATGAAACTAAGTTAAAATTAGTTACTATTCGTCTTTACAATTTAATTTGAATTAATTAGTTAATTAAGTTAAGTTAAGAAAGGGATTAATTCGGGCCTGGGCCAATATTACCCAGGCCCAAAGCCTTCTCTATACACTCAAACAACCCAGCCCAAACCCCAAACCCGGCCAACCCTTTTACACCCCAAAACGAGCCCGTTTCAATTAAGGAAGCAATCCCGACCGTTGATATATTTTGATCCAACGGCTTGGAAATCACCATCCCTAAACTATATATCTTTCCAAACACCCCCCCCTCTACCCTAAGTTTCCAAAGTCTAACCCCCCAAACCCTAGAGCCCGTCTCACTATCCTCTCCTTTCTCTCAAACAAAAGAAACCTAGCCGCCCTAGGATTCCCACCGTCCTCCCCCGCCCGAAAATCGCCTACTAGCGGCGGACCAACTCCAAAATCAACCAAACTCAGCCAGACTATCTCCTCACCCTCAAGCCCAATCTACTCTTAATTTTCCCAAAAAACCTTCCCAAATCAAATAATTCCAGATCTTAGAACCTGAAACCCTAAAAATCGACCCCGTTTGATTTTGAACAAATTAACGGCTCAAACCTACATGGGTCAATTTCTCTTAACAAGAGCGATTGATTCATGTGGGTTTGACTTGTTTCCAAAACCCGCCAGAGTCTGGCCAAGGTCCGGCAACTTCAAACTTTTCGGCCAAATCCCTCTAGTACCCCCCCCCCCCC
>ML339100.1:0-25322 GCA_005239505.1 Nicotiana paniculata | reverse complement strand
CTCTTTTTTTTCTTCTATGTCTTTTCCTTATGAAATTCTATATTTTGCATGCTCAAATGTGTCACTGTTTTCTTCTTCTAATTCTTCCTGTTCTCGCTTTGATTAATTTAGATGTTAAATTTGTTTCCATACATGTTTTCATTGTGTTTGGCATTTCTCGAACGATAACCATTTTAGGCTTAGTTGTCCTTGTCTATCACTAACTAGGGCTCATCAACTGTTAATCAACCATCAATTAATTAGGATTTTAGGACTTCGCTTGAATTATTTGATTCCCTTCCTTAGTCTATTTCTGATTTTTAGATTTCATGACTGATTTTGAATTTGCGTTCAAACCTGAGTTGTTAATCTGTATTTAGTCTATATGTTGTCAACATGTTTCTGATTCTAGCATAGGTCAGTCCAGTGTTGGTCATTTACTTGGATTAATCGATTAAGTAGTGAATCACTTAGGGACTGATTTGGTTAAGTAATAAAGAACTAATGCCTCCTAGGCTTAAGTTGGGAACTAACATAAAACCTAGTGTAAGAAAACTGACTAAGGCTAATAATCTAACTAGTTTTCATTAATCTATGTCTTAAAACAAATTAACATTCAATTAGCTATTCTAGAATTATCTAACTTCCCTAAGGGGACTAAAACTTCCTACTACTAGGATAACAAGTTCACCTTAATTAACCTAATCTAAATCCTGAAAGTGATTCGCTTAAGATCAAAGTGGGTTTAAAAACCACCTTTATTAAGGTTAATTATCGAGTTAATCACTCAATTAGGATAAACTAGTTAAAGTCGATAGATAAGCTAATAACCTGATTATCTAAAAGAGTAATTCTAAGGACATTTAGGGGTAATATAAAACTTTCAACTGAAGAATCTTGGGTGTAACAAGCCAAGAAACTTCTACAATAAGGAAAATATCAGAAAATCAGATTTTTCTAGGGGATAAGGGCTAGAATCAATAGGAATGTTCTAGAAAGGTACAACTGTCCAATATGATAAGGTTTGATAGTCGTACCTGTACTATTTTCAGCCCAATTAGATAAGGAATATTCTAATAATATGTTACCCTAAAAATCCCTACAAATACCCTACTCTATTCTCTGAAAAAGACAGAATTCTAGACACTTTACACACGCTAGGATATTTTGTAGACTCTTGATAGCTGAAAGACTCTACAAAAATCTGAGTATAGAAATCACACACACATAGTAAAATTCCTACACTGAAAAATACTCAAAGAGATGCAAAAATATCTTAAAATTTGGTTTTTCCTCAGTCTTGGTATTCTGAAACATGGACCATAGTTGCTGGTATTCTGGTTCATTAAAAATTCTGGGTTGAATTCTGGGTTTTTTATTGCCGGTTCTTACTCCATTTTCTGGTATTCGAGCTTCTTTTTTCCTGGGTTTTACTACTGCTATTTGCTGTTTTTTCATGTTGTTGTATTAAGCTTCAAATAGCTTGGGTTTTCTTGACCTTTATTTGGTCAAATTTTTCCTTGCTGTTTTTTTACATTTTAAGGTATGTAACGTTTACCTTGTATTAAATAGAATTTCTGTCCGAAATCTTGCTTAAATAGCAGTGTTTGTATGGGTTTTACTATGAATTTCAGCTTCTATGTGTTGAGATGTTTATTCATGCTTAAAATTCAGATTTAGTGGCATGATGATTCACCTTTGTTGGGTTTAAATAATGTATATGCGTACTTGCATTTTGGCTTCAGTTTTTATGCTATGTGTTTTAATGGTCCTAACCTTTGTAAGAATGTGAAGTTACATGAAATAGCATTATAGAGGTGAATCTGACCACTAATTAGGTCATATTCACTCTAAAAATGCAAATCTTTGGTTCTATTTTAGAGTGCAGGTGTTCTGTTTGATTTTGGCTAAGAAAGAGTATATGTTGGTTGAGTAGATCTGAAGCACCAATAGATTAGGACCATTACTGTCATTTAAGATGCTGTATATTTTTAATAAAACTTGAATTTTTGTAATTAAACATTGATGTATCTATTATTTTTAGAGATGTTTTAAACAAAAACTAGACTGTTAGTATGTTGTATTTTAAGGGTACAAAAGCCCCAAAATCTGAGTATTATGTTTTGACACAATCTGATTTAGTCCAAAACCGGGTTAACATGACTTTTGTTAAAATCTGTATTCAAATTTTTTTCTTATGCTTCTTATCGATCCTAAACTTATGGTTGGTTTAGGTACAATTTTACATATAGCTTCAGGTTCAGATTAAATATGCTTAAAGTTCATTAAAACATGTTGAAGGATGGTTAATGTAAACACCCGACCGGTCATTTTGAGCTCTAGCGCATCGTTCAGCCGTTTGAGGTCATGCACAACTTCATTTCAGGTGTTATGACTCGTAGGTGTGGTCGGTGTTGAACTTCGGAACGTTCGTAGTCAAATCGGAAGGAAAATTCTCATTTCGTAAGGCTTAAGTTGGAAGAATTGACTAAGATTAGAATTTTGAGTAAACGACCTCGGAATCAGGATCTGAAGGTTCCAACAAGTTCGTATGATGATTTTGGACTTGGGCGTATGTCGGGATCGGGTTTTGGATAACTCGATAGCGTTTCGGCGTATATTGTGGAAGTTAGTATTTTAGAAGAATTTTATAAGTTTGGGTTGGAAGGCATCTCAGTTTTATAGAGGTCCGTTTGGGATTCCGAGTCTGGGAATAGCTCCGTATGGTGATTCTGGAGTTGGGAGCGCGATCAGAAGTGAATTCGGATGTCCGAAGGTCATTTTGAAGTCATTTGGCTAAAGATAGAAATTTGAAGGTTTTTGAGAAGTTAGACCAAGAGTTTGACTTTTTGATATCAAGGTCGGATTCCAATTCCGAAAGTTGGAGCAGGTCCGAAACGTCGAATATGACTTGTGTGCAAAATTCGGGGTTGATCGGACGTGATTTGATAGGTTTCGAAATCGGATGTAGAAGTTTGAAATTTCAAAGTTCATAAAGCTTGAATTGGAGTGCGATTCATGATTTCGACATTATGTGATGTGATTTGAGGCCTTGAGCAAGTTCGTATCATGTTTTGGGACATGTTGGTATAATTGGTTAAGGTCCCGATGGCCTCGGGTTGATTTCGGAACATTAACGAAATGGATTTCGGACCAAAATAGCTGCTGAAAATTCTGCAGCGAATCTGTTTTGGGACAGCAATTTATGCATCAAAGAGCTAAATTTGGAAGCGTATATATTGGAATCTACTAGAAATCTGACAATTTGCAAAACATGAAAGTTGTGGATCTTGAAGTCTAGTTTTCAGAACATTAAACCGTTTGTGATTTGGAGTTTTGCAAAAAGTTATAACCGATTGAAGATTGTTGGTGGAGCAATTTCGCCAGAATTTTCTGATGCATGGAGCCGACTTTAGAAGCTCATATCTCGGAATATATAAAATAGTTATATGGTGTACAATCTATCAACTTAAAGATCTTCGAGTCTAGTTTCTAAATATTTAAACCGTTTGTTATTTGGATATTTCTACAAGGAGTTATGGGTGTTTTAACAGAAGGTGTTCAACAAGGGAAAATTCTAATAGGATGTACAACCTGCACAGAACAAGCGCAAGGTACAACTCGATGAAGCATGGGCAGATTGTTTTAAACACGAATTTTGGCCCATTTCTTTCATTTCTTTCATTTGGCTTGGACGATTTCGGAGAGCTCAAGGAGGGATTTTCACCAAGAAACACAAGGTAAGTGATTTCTTTCTATTTTTGAGTTAAATATGTGATCTTACATGGATTTAGACATGGAAAATTTGTATAAATTTGGGATTTTTGGGTAAGACCTAGAACTTGGAATTTTGGACTTTTACCATGAATTTGAGCATGAAAATTGTAACAAATTGTATATTTGAGTTAGTAAAGTTATGGGTAGAATTTATCTTCGAGAAATTTCGGAATCCAGGCACGGGGGCTCGAGGGCATTTTGGTCAATTCCTTGAGCGGAGATGGGAGTTTATATAATCTGAATTTTTAACAAATATTTGAGTATATTTTCATTGGTTTATCATTATTTGGATAGTTTGAGGGCGTTGCGCATCCATTGAACTCGACATAGAGGCTTGGAAGCCGGGTATGAATCTTCGGAGCGAGGTGAGTCTCCTTTATAACCTTGTAAGAGGGAATTGTCCCCATAGATGTTCTACGTGTGGTGTGTAATTGTCTTGGGGGCTACGTGCGTACAAAGTGACAAGAGTCCGTGCATAGAGACTATTATATCATTTCGGGTTGTTGTAGGACTCACGAGCATGCCATTACGTGCCTTATGTGTATCTTTAGCCAAACTTTGAGTTGCTTATTATCTTTGAACTAGTATGCTTATTATATTTGAACTAGTATGCAAATGGCAGATAGTTGCCTCTGAATTTCTAGTGAATTAATCCTTGTTACAAGTATAGCCTCTATTGAGCTAATTGATAAATCCAATATATATATATATATATATATATATATATAAGAGTCAACACTCGAGTCACAGATATGATTCGCGATCGAGGGAAGTTTTATGTTAATTATATATAAGAGTCAGCACTCGAGTCGCATGTATAATTCGCGGTCGAGGGGAGCTTTATGTTTATTATATATAAGAGTCAGCACTCGAGTCGCAGGTATGATTCGCGATCGAGAGAAGCTTTATGTTATTTATATATAAGAGTCAGCACTCGAGTCGAAGGTATGATTCGCGATCGAGGGGAGCTTTATATTAATTATGTATAAATGTGTCAGCACCCGAGTCACAGGTATAATTCACGAGCAGGGGAAGCTTTATGATTAGTTTGTAAGAATGCACTTATGGGACGGGCCATTCGATCCCCGGTAATGCACAATTTATTTTTATTGTTGGTTCGGGCCGAACAACCCTCGGCATATATATATATATATATGTATATATATATATATATACATACATACATATATATACATATGACATAACCCTTGTGACTTAAATTGTTAAATTGATTTAAGGATATATATTTTTAATAACTTCGTGGATAAGGACTTGACAGATTTTTGGGGCAAAATGAAGGAGAAACTACTTATTCACTCATTTTTTTGAAATTACTCGGAATTCTGTGCCTCATATATATATTTTGTTGCTTAACTGCCTTCACATGCCTACCGCTTTCATCATATTCTGTCCCATTTATACTATTGGGCCTTAGTGAGTGTCAAGTCGACCTCTCGTCACTACTTCTTCGAGATTAGACGGGATACTCACTGGGTACATATCTGTTTATGTACGCATGCTACACTTGCTGTGCATTTTATTGCACAAGTACTTTCATAGCAATGTGGAGGATTTGGAGACTTAGGCGAGCTGCATCATCCGGAGGCGATCCGCAGCTGACATAGTCACCTTCATACTATATTTATTTCATTTTAAATTTCCTTGTCCAGTTGTATTTCGGACAGGCTTTGTAATGATTGTATAAATTCTTAGAAATTGCTCATGCACTTGTGACACCAGGTTCTGGGATATGTGTTGGAATATAATTGCTTAAATGAAATCTTTAAACCATTGTTTTTAATTAACAAACTTTTATTTGATTAATATGTATTTTAGGAAAAAGAAATGTTTTTTTTCATAAATATTTTAAAACCGGAAAGTTGTTTCAATTAATGTATGAGTTGGCTTGCCTGACATGGATGTCCGTCGCCATCACGACCTTAGGGATTTTGGGTCGTGACAGCTAATAAAAAACGGCCAGATGTCGATCAAAGCAATTTGATTGTCTTTATAGGAATATGATTTAATAAAATCAATAGTCAGCCCTTACCAATTGCTCAACATGCTCCTCACTAGATTTTGTTCATATCAATGGCCACTACAAACGAAAAACAGAACTGGAAATTGTTTGTTTGTTTAGTGCATTCATTTTTTATCGCAAATCATGAAATGGTAATAAATAGCCTTGAAAATAAGATTATACCATTTTTAAATGTCTTAACTAATGTCGTTTAAGTTTCTTGTTTTCTTACTCCTGAATTTTCTAATATCATTCGATATCATATGCACGAAAATCAATTCATGATTACATTTAGAGATTTGACAAAATAGGTTGGCCTAAGGTGTTAATTACAAATTGGGCCAGATTTGTCGATGGCCCAAATTCCGTTCTTCTTTGCCCCGTGCATTTTTCTAAACTTCTGACCAGCTGTCATGTTTCCATTGACCCCGTAGATTGCCTTGTCATCAAAATTATTACATGTGTGAAGTTTATTTTTTATATACAATTGTCGCTTCGTCTATTGCAACGTCTTTGACCAAATTGAACCAGAAGGGTGCTTCATTCAGGTGGCCGGAAGAGTGTGAGGAGAGCTTTTAAGGAGCTTAAGACTGCCTTGACCACAACTAAAGTTCTAGTTTTATTGCCTTCAGCTTCTGGCTCTTATACAGTTATTGTGATGCTTCTCGCATTGGTATTGGGTATGTCTTGATGCAGGAGGGTATATTCATTGCTTATGCTTTGTGTCAGTTGAAACCCCATGAGAAGAACTACCCTGTTCATTATTTGGAGTTGGCTTCTATCGTCCATGCATTGCAGATTTGGAGGCATTACCTCTATGGTGTGTCTTGTGAGGAATTTAAGAATCATCGGAGTCTCCAACACTTTTTTCAGACAGAAGGATCTAAATTTGAGGCAGCGGAGATGGTTGGAGCTGATAAAGGACTATCATATTATCATTTTGTATCATCCCCAAAAGGCCAATGTGGTGGAAAATGCTTTGAGTAGAAAGGCTGTGAGTATGGGTAGATTTCCATTTATTCTTATTGGTGAGAGGCCGCTTGCAGTCGATGTTCATGCCTTGGCCAACATGCTCATGAGATTAGATGTTTCGAAGACCAGCTGAGTTCTAGCGTGTGTGGTTTCTCGGTCTTTGTTATATGATCGCATCAGAGGGTGCAAGTATGTTGATCCCTATTTGTTTGTCCTTAAGGACATGGTTCAGCACGCTATTCCAAGGATGTTACTATTAGGGATGATGGGGTGTTGAGGATGCAGTTCAAATTTGTGTGCTTTATGTAGATAGGCTACGTGAGTTGATTCGTGAGGAGGCCCACAGTTTGGGGTGTTCCATTCAATTGGGTGCCGCGAAGATGTACCATGACTTGAGGCAGTACTATTGGTGGAGGAGGATGAAGAAGGATAAAGTGGGTTTTGTAGCTTGGTGCCTAAATTATCAGCATGCGAAGTATATGTATCAGAGAACTGGTGGATTGCTTCAGAGGATTGAGATTCCGGAGTGGAAATGGGAGCGTATCACCATGTATTTTGTAGTTGGGCTCCCACAGACTTCATGGAAGTTTGATTCTATTTGGGTGATGGTGGATCAGTTGACCAAGTCCACGCATTTCATTCCAGTGACCAAGTCCACGCACTTCATTCCAGTTGGGACTACTTATTCTTCATAGTGGTTGGCTGAGATTTACATCTGCGAGATTGTTAGCCTTCACGGTGTGTCGGTACCCATCATTTCATATCGGGGCACGTAGTTTACATCGCAGTTTTGGAGAGCAGTACAACGAGAGGCACCCAGGTGGAGTTGAGTACATCATTTTACCCTCAGACTGACAAATAGTCTTAGCGCACTATTAAAATATTGGATGATATGTTACGCACATGTGTCATAGATTTTGAGGGTTCTTAGGATCATTTTCTGCTGCTCGCAGAGTTTTCCTACAATGAAAACTATCAATCGGGCATTTAGATGGCTCCATATGAGGCTTTGTGTAGGAGACGATGTCAGTCTCTAGTGGGATGGTTTGATTCAAGTGAGGCTAGGCTATTGGGTACTGACTTGGTTTAGGATGCTTTGGACAAGGTTAAATTGATTCGGGATCGGCTTCACACGGCGCAGTCTAGACAGAAGAGTTACGTCAATCGGAAGGTTTGCGATGAAGCTTACATGGTTGGGGAGAAGGTATTGCTCAAGATTTCACCCATGAAGGGTGTTATGAGGTTCGGGAAGAAATGCAAGTTGAACCCTCGGTATATTGGGTCATTTGAGGTGCTTTAGAGGATTGGAGAGGTGGCTTACAAGCTTGCCTCGCCGCCTAGTATGTGGAGTGTTCATCTAGTGATTCATGTTTCTATGCTCCGGAAGTATGTCGACGATCCGTCTCATGTTTTGGATTTCAGCACAGTTAAGTTGGATGGTGATTTGACTTATGATGTGGAGCCAGTGGCAATTTTTGATCAATAGGTTCGAAAGATCAGATCAAAAGACATAGCTTCTGTCGTGTCCCCCTTTTTCCCAGAGCGCTCCTTTAGGGGCTCGGTTGAAAGGGGTTTATGACATTCGTTGAGATAACTCGTTCCTTTTCGGAAAGGGGTTTGCATATTTTGATGAGTCGCCACCTAACGATTTTAACGGTGCGTTAGGGCACCTAAGGAGTTCAATTACAACTAAATTACTAACCAAATATTGGGTAAGTGCTTGAAATTATCCTAAGGGGAAGGTGTTAGGCACCCCTTAGGATCCACAAGTGTGGTTCCTGGCCAAATGGTTTCTGTGAATTTGTACGGCTTAGCAAACAAACAAATAAAGGCTCAAATAAGAGGGGATTTAAGTCTTAAGCATGCAGATGTTTGAAAACAGTAAAGAAGATTAGCTTTTGAAAGGATTACAATCTAAGCATATAAAAGGTATCCTAGGTTTATAATAATATGGATCACATCAATGCAATACTCGATAATCACTCCTAGAAGAGGGGCTACACGTGGTATTAGGGCACCGATCATCATATCCATATTATACCCTTTACCACTCCGTGAAAGAAACTAAATCGAGTGTTGGTCTCGACCTCTATAGCATGCTGTTACCCGACCCTTCCTATCAGTCCCAGAGGAAATTAGGACTCCTATCCTAAAGGAGGTGGTAGGCAGACCCTTAGGTTTTAAAGGTGAAAATGCTAAGGCGACGTATAATAAACAAGTAGAACTGCAGATAAAGGGGTAGCACATAAACATGAAAGGGCTCAAAGACTTCCACAAACAGTGCACATAAACATCATGTCTCATACACAATTAAGGTCGAGATTCAGATCCTACACATGGTGTCTAAGTGATAATAAAAAAGAAAAATTTATTGCATAACTCAGAGAGGAAGTCTTAATCAGGCTTGCCTACTGGTTTTAAGCATGGTGACAGTTGAACACTAATCACATAAGTTGATTACCTAAGGCTTGCCTAGGTGTAGGATAACATGCAACATTTATTAGATTTGTTAACGACTCTAGGTTGTTTATAGCTAATAACATGTAATCCTAGGTGTTGAAGATGTGCAAGGACTAGTTACCAGTTGTTTAGAACATGGGGACTGTTTTAGATATCTGTATTTAGACTAAGTGCAGTTAAATGAGTACGATTCTATAGCATGATGCATAATAACCTAAACATGATTTCTAAATGCAAATAAAATCAAAATATTATGCACAATTTCAGGAATAGCAAGAGTACAACTTGTTAGTGTTATCCCAGGGACAGGATTTCTAAGTGCGCATAGCAATATGAAACATGATTGCAAAAGATACCAATTATTAACGTTATTTACCCTATCACAAATTTTTGTAAGTGATGAATGACAGTACTGAAACAGTGTACATGGGACCTAAAGAGCAGGATTTTTAATGCATGCATGTGAACCTACACATGATTTCTATTGCGCAGATAAGAAATAAAGTTTAAAACATGGTTTCTACCCTTGTAATAACTAAGCATGCATAGTTACCCCTCCCATTTCACTATCCAACCCCCATGAGTTGTTTACAGATTATTACAACCCAGGAATTATGAATTACATAAACAAAGTAGAAAATAAGAAGTTATTCTATAGGGAGCCTTCACTCAGGCCCAAATCCTCCAAACCTTATGCCATATGGTATTCATAGCATTTTCACAGTCCGGGTGTGTCAAAGTTCCCTAAGGACCACAAGGGCTCCCGGGCAATGCTCACACCCAGACTTATTAACAAGGAGTTAAACATGTGCAGTGTGGAAATACCAGCCTCAGTGTGTTAGAGTTTAGAGGGAGCTCAAGGTCCCAAAGAAGTGCTCACACTGAGGGGGCAGAACTTAAAGGTCTAGGAATCAAGTGAAGTGCAGGAGATAAATTTGAAAAGGTTTTGACATAAAACAGTACTGGATTGATTCAGTCAATGAAGAAGTTCTCTGAAAAGGTTTTCATCAGTAATGAAACAACTTGAATATAATGTAAACATCTTTGGAAAAACGGCAAACAACTCGCACAGGTTCAGCACATTCAAACATAGATTTCACTCAGGGACAATGGGAATTGGGGACACATAGAGCACACAACATGATGGACACAAACAAGGAAGAAGCCTTGCAATTGGTTACTGGTAGTGGGACACCAACTTAGGAATACTAGTCAGACATGGTCATACAGTCAGAGATACCTAGAGTATGGGATCAATCATGGTTGAAAACCAATCACATAATCAGATTAGAGGGAGTGCTGGGAGGGGGTAGGAGATAATTACACATAGGTTTAAGAAACACATATTAAGTAACATACAAGGAAATTATAGTATCTTAGGGAATGCATGCTGAGGCTATAAGGGAGGAGATACCCAGAACCAAACAACATAATATGTGAAACTAGTTGCAAGTAGGACAACATAACCATAAGTAAAAGAAAACCAGAAGCAGGATGCATCGTAATAACAAGAGAAACATGTTGTTTTGGAGAACTTAAATATAAATTGGAAACATAGCAGTTGAAGACAGCAAATACAGGATAAGAGGCAAGTAGAATAGCTAGTGTTGGCTTCCAGCTGACTAGCAATAGCAAACAATCAAGAGAAGAATAGTAGATTGTGTGTGTGTGAGCAAGAGAGAATAGAACAAGGTCTATCTTCGTTCTTTGTTAATGAAAAAATAGTGTGTTTATATAGTTTTTGAAAACAAATAGTGAATAAGGGAGGAAATCAAAATAAACCAGTAATTAGGGACTGAGCATCAATCAGTACACAATCAGTATAGGTATCCCTTAATTGAAGGGATTGAGTTCAACCAGCTAGAAATAAAACAACAAATAAGGAAAGTTCCCATATGTGACATGCATATGACATATACAGAAACAATTTCAAATCAGTACAAACATACAATAGAGGCTAGGTTAACAGACTCTAATTAACGGAATGAGAATCAATTAACAACACATAAATCATGTAACAAGGTAAAAAATTGACTAAGGTTGGAAATTAATCAGCAAGGTATCAAATCACAAGGAATCAGGGATTTAAAATAATAAATCAGGAACCCTAACAAACTAAAACTATAGAGAATCAGGGATTCAAACAAGAGTAACATCAATCAAAGAAATTAACATGAATCGAATAAATCACAAGCAAGAGGTCAGAAACCCTAATAGTAAAAGCATGTGAAATCAAGGATTCTCATGAACTTATAGGGAAAACAACAAGAAAAACGGGATAGCAAGGAAAGAACAATAGAGGGTAAAACATCATGGAATCATAAAGCTCATACATATGCAAACAATATTGAAGACAAAGTCAGGTAATAATTCGGATAAGAGAGGAAAAATCAAATAAATTACTAAAACATATTAAAGACCCTAGGATAATGCTTAAAACATCACATGAAAATCATTTTAAAGCCGAGTCATGAAACCCTAGTTGAAAACGAAGAGTCGTTTTAGAGAAAATCAGAAAGTTTTTGAGGGAAACAACAAAATATCTCAAAACATATACAGATATATCATAGATCTAAAGAATTTGGAGAGTTTTAAACATTAGGGTTTCAAAGAGAACCTAGAAAGATTAGTGAAACCTCAAAAAATGTTACTGGTTTAAACCTAGAAGTTATAGATCTTACTCGAATGGCCGGAGGTGGCCAGAGAATGGTGAGCAACGCCCGGGGGTAGGAGTATTTAACCCAGGTCTCTTGAAGAACTTAGAGATTGCAAACACCGGCATGAGGGAACCACAGGACGCAGAAGGGTGGTGAAGGTTTCAAGGTCTCCGACGAAGGGATGGCCGGAGAAGATGAAGAAATCCAGCGAAACATGAAGAGATAGGAAGTCTCTCGAAAAGACTAGAGAGAGAGAGAGAGTAGAGAGATGAGAGACAGTGAGAATTAGAGAGGGCCAGGGGGTTAGGTAGGTTTAATTATGGTAACAAAAATCTGGGCCGTTGATCTAATTTGATCAACGACTCAGATTGGTTTGGGGGTTGGGCCGGGTAGGATATTGTATTGGGCTTGGGGGGTCTGGGTTAGTTTAATTGGGTTAGGGACCAAGATTAATTTAGGCTAGAATTTAAATAAAAAGGGCTAATTGTTAAATACCCAACTAAAATTAATTAAAATAATTTATAAAATAGTTGATAATTGTAAAGATGAAATTGATGCTTAATAAATTAAATTAAAATGATTAATTAGTATTTTAAAAATATAAATGACTAATTACTGGATAAAAATAACATAAAACACATGATTATGCTATAATTGCAAAGTTATTGCAACTACGGCCAAAGAGTGCCAATTTGGCTAATTGTGAAGTAATTTTGTCTTAATAGGACCAAAGAAATAATACATTAAGTCAAGAAATATTTTTGAAATCATTTGTAATGTAATTTTGTAATTGATTATTAGAAATAAAATACTGGATAATTTAACAAAAATATGGGGAATTATAGAAAAATACCAATTGCTATGAAAGCCTGATTTTAAAGGTGTATATGCAAATTAAAAAATAATTTGAGAAAAAATTGGTTATCAATAGATCCCCCTCTTTACCCGGGAAGGATGAAAGAGTTGTCGGGTAAAGACATAATATCCAATTTTGTCCGAGGGAACCGGTATGAAGAGGTTTAGGCCGCACCCTGTTTTTTGAGTTGCCTACATATCCTTGGTTTTACAGGAATCAGGCCGTATGTAGTTCAGGAGTCATCAGCGAAGCATACAGATGGAGCTTTTTACAAGAATAAACGCAACATATAGGACTGATTGAATGAATGGCTTACGGTGTAATTAGGAGAACTGGAGTGGGATCGCTCCTACCGGGAGAGTTGCTGCTTGCCGGGTTACCTGCAAATGAGTAATACAAGCATATCGTGCGTAATTTAAACATGATTCAAATTTCCGTTGGACTATGAATGATGTCTTTGGACGGTTGAGGATGACATCTTTAGACCATGATGTCCTGGGCCATGAATTTCTTGATGCAGGATTCGCAGGCCATGAAATGATGTTCTCGGGCCATGAAGATGGTGCCTCCGGACCATGATGCCTTTGAATAATGATATGCAAACTGATAAAATAGATCCTCAGGCCATGACATGGTGTTCTCGGGCCATGAAGATGGTGCCTCTAAACGATGACGCCTTTGGATAAGTTAGCGATATTTCATCCCATGAAGATGAAATGGTATGATGCTGACAAGACAGAGCTTAGTCTTGCGAATTAAAGGGGCAGAGCTTAGCCCAAAAGGAAAGCGTAGTAAATAATGCTAGAGGCATTGGTTGCTTTTGAGAAGTAAATGTGAGGCAACTTCTAACCTCGGAAGGAAGAAAGCTAGCCTTATGCAATATGCGAATGCATATGGAGACAAAGTTTAGTCTCGAAAGGCAGAAAGGTAGACTTATGCAATATGCGAATGCAAGTGGAGACAACGTTTAGTCTCGGAAGGCAGAATGGTAGCCTTATGCAATATGCGAATGTAGATGGAGACATCATTTAGTCTCGGAAGGCGGAATGGTAGCCTTATGCAATATGCGAATGCAGATTGAGACAACGTTTAGTTTCGGAAGGCAGAATGGTAGCCTTATGCAATATGCGAATGCAGATGGAGACAACGTTTAGTCTCGGAAGGCAGAATGGTAGCCTTATGCAATATGTGAATGCAGATGGAGACATCGTTTAGTCTCGAAAGGCACAATCGTAGCCATATGAAATATACGAATGCAGATAGAGACATCGTTTAGTCTTGGAAGGCAGAATGGTAGCCTTATGCAATATGCGAATGCAGATGGAGACAACATTTAGTCTCGGAAGGCAGAATGGTATCCATATGCAATATGCGAATGCATATGGAGACAACGTTTAGTCTCGAAAGGTAGAATGGTAGCCTTATGCAATATGCGAATCTAGAATGATAGCCTTATGCAATATTCGAATGCAGATGGAGACAGCGTTTAGTATCGTAAGGCAGAATGGTAGCCTTATGCAATATCAAATGAAGGACCACATAAATTCTTAGCTGGTGTTAAATTGCGGTAGAGCATTGTGATAATGAAGCACCATTTGTGCTGATAATAAATGTTGGCATGTGCGACGGTTTTGAGGAACGATGTCTATCCTTTGAGCGAATAATATGTTTTGGGTCTTTTGCAATTTTTTGTGCTTGCATCAAAAGAAATATCGTGAGTTTTGTAAAGGGGGAAGGTTAGTTCACATTCCCGCTGGCTCTGCTTGGCTCGTTTGCTTGATCATGATTATACTTTCTGTATCATTGGGGTAGCGTTCGCTAAACAAGCTGCTTCAAAAAAATGAATATGCATAATTTTTTAAAAGTATAATATTTAATGTAAAGTAGCTTTAGATGAACTGACGACATGACACGGCTCGAGACATTACAACCTCTCCTGCTGCGGAATTTCGAGGGTCGTCCTCAAAATTTTGCCCCAGTTTGCTGGGTGGATGCCTCTGACTGCTGCTCGTGCGGCGATTGGCTGAACTTGCTTCAGAATTTTGAGGGTCCTCCTCACAATTCTGCCCCAGTTGGTTGGGTGAATGCTTGTGGACTTCTGCTTGCTTCAGAATTTTGAGGGTCCTCCTCAAAATTCTGTCCTAGTTTTCAATTGCGGGGAAAAATAGATTTTTATTGAATTGTCACCGAACCCATAGGGCTGCCTACGTATCCCCTCTTAAACGGGAATCAGGTCAGGCATATTTCAATTTACATCACTGAGAAAGCTTAAAGATTACACATAGTAGCACTTGACTGCATCTAAATTGATCGGTTTCGGCCAAACTTCTCCGTCCATTTCTCCAAGTATGAGTGCTCCTCCTCTTAGCACTCTATGAACCATGTACGGACCTTTCTAGATGGGAGAGAATTTCCCTTTGGCTTCATCTTGATGTAGAACGATCTTTTTCAGCACTGGTTGCCCCGTGTGAACTGTCTTGGGCTGACCCTTCTTAATTTTAAGACTCATGTCTGACTTGAATTTCCTGAGCTTTTGTTTCACCAGTGGACATGTTTGATTGGTTGGCAGTTTGTGAGCCACAATAGACGTACTTAGACCAGTCATGTCATCATACGACCATGCAAATACATCCTCATAATCTTTTAGAAACTCTGTGTATTCTTTCTTTTCTGATGGTGACAAATGAATGCTGATGCGAGTCTCCTTGACGTTTGCTGAATCTCCTAGGTTGATAACTTCGGTCTCGTCCAGGTTGGACTTAGTTCTGTTCTCAAAGTTCTCAACTTCATTGACAATCTCGTCAGGCGTGTCGTCTTCGTTTGCATCAATGTCTATTTGCTGCGTTGTCTCATTGCATATAACAATCATTGATTCATCAAGACAAGTAATAGTAATGCTGTATATATAAAGTAATGAGAGAAAATAGCAATAAATATCGGATTCGTAAGAGAAATTTAAAAGATGCTTTGATGAATTGAATAGCTGTTTTGAACATTGAAGATCTTGAAAAATGTAGGAAAGTGAAAATCATTTAGTGAATAAAACAGTAAATAATGCTTGTTTTAGCCTTGCTACCTCGAGGCTCGTCGGGCTTTGGTCGTCTCGATAGACCAGTTCTTGAGATGTGTCCCCTTTCTTACAGTCTGTATGGAAGGGTCTTCCTCCCCCTCCTCCTTGAGAACAACATAGCAATCCATATCCTCGTCCTCTAGGAACAAACTCCTCATCGCTGCAAGTTCTTCTTCTTCGTCTGATCAGTAAATAATGTCGGCCTGCTTGAAAGTCTGCTCAAGATGAGGTATCGACTGCTCCAAAGAGTAACAGGGACCGCGCCAAGGTGGTGACCAGTCGTTGAATTCCTGCCAAGTGTACTCATACCCCAGACCGAAGGTGGTACCATGTTTCTTGAGTCTTATGGGCTTCGTAATCCCTTGGAGGTTCTTACTTAGCCCTTTGCCTGGCTCAGATCCTTTCCAGTTCAGGATGCTCTCAATCTTGCTATCCCACCACTTGTCCTTGTCGATAACATTGACCCGCTCAATCACTTGGTGGTTTGTTCCCCTGCCTATCTTCCTTCTTCTGTTAATCATCAGAATAGTTTGACGAATATAAATGGGGTTGCTGCTGTCACCATGAATAATCACCTCTTGGTGGTTCCACTAAAATATTACCGCCTGATGTAGTGTTGACTCTACGGCCCCAGAAGCATGAATCCAGGGTCGTCTCAATAACAGATTGTAAGACATAGACTGATCTCCCCCATGGTGGACCTCTGAGAACCGTCGAAGGATTTCACATTGATCGCTCCATCCCTTATCCCATGTAGCCCTTTACCCAATTTCTTGAGTGTTATCAACAAACAGATATTAAGACTGGAACCTCCATCGATCAAGATCCTTGTGATAAAATGATCTTCGCATTGTACGATAATGTGCAGCGCTTTGTTGTGCTTCAATCCTTCAGGTGGTAGCTCCTCCTCATGAAAAGTGATTTTATGACTTTCCAGTACATGGCCTACCATATTGGCCATTTCCCTGCTAGTGATGTTGTTTGGCACATATGGTTCACTCAACACTTTCAACAAAGCATTTCTGTGTGTTTCAGAATTCTGTAGCAAAGTGAGGATGTATATATGTGCCGGTGTCTTGTTCAGCTAGTCGATGACTGAATACTGCTTAGCATGTACCTTTCTCCAAAGGCCATCGGGGCCTGTTTTGATAAGGGGAGGCCGGTTGGCAACCTGCTTGCTTGATTCGGCCAGATGCTCAGGGGTGTAGACCCTACCTGTTCTCGTCATACCCTGTGCTACGACAACCTCCTCAAACCTGACCTTGCCTTTCCTTCTCGCCTCGGCTGTATAGTTCCAAGGGATAGCGTTTGAATAGAAGGGTGGCGTGGTTGACATTTCCACCAGAATTGGTGCAGCCATCCTTACTTCAAACAGAATGTGTGTTTGGGGTGGTAAGACTGCGACCTCGAATGGTGCCGGTGCATTTGCTGGAGATACAAACTCAACTTCAATTGGCACTGGTGACTTTGCAGGTGGCGATGCTTCAAACTCAAGTGGTACAGACAAATTCACCTCAGCGTCCCCAGATGGTTGAATCTGTACTATGATCGGTTTGAGAGTGACTGCAGGTTTCTTTGGGTCATCGCCTTCTGCGATCAACCCGATTGATCCCTCAGGATCCCAATCATCTTTTATTTCAATCATATTGATACCTCTACCCTTATGGTATGGCAAAGGATTGTTGCGGACGTTTGGAGCGGGGTCTTTTCCCACAATAATCTTGTTGTCAATGGGAGCCTATATTTTGTCCTTCAGAGAGCGGCATTCTTAGATGGTGTGTCCTTTCATGCCAAAATGATATGCACAAAATTTGTTTGGGTTAACCCACTGAGAAGGTTTCTCAAGGGTGGCAGTAGGGATAGGTGTGACGTAACCAGTAACTTTGAGCTTCTCATACAGCTGGTCAATGGGCTCGGCTATGGCGGTGTATTGCTTTAGAGGGCGGCGATCAAAATTGGGACGAAGTCTAGGGAGGTTTTGGCGTGAAGGGGGTGATTGGTAATGGGATGGCTGGGAATTATAAGTGTGATGGACATGAGCGGGTTGTGAGTATCCGGGCGAAGAAAGTTGATATGTGGGTGGTGGAGATTGGTAGGAAGGTAGTGGAGCTTGGTAGGAAGGTGGTGGAGCATGGTAGTTTGGTGAGGGCTGGTATGTGAGTGGAGGTGTTGGATAAACTTGGTATTTGAGTAGGGACTTGGCTCTTTGTGCAACCATTACGGCCCCCACGTCTCTCTTCTTAGACACACCACCGGACTGTAAAGCCTTGTTAGTGGCTTGCAAGGCTTCAAAATTTGTAACCATACCGCTTTTAATACCTTCTTCAATCCGCTCACCCAATTTGATTATGTCAGAGAACTTGTGGCCTTCAACCATCATTAATCGCTCATAATAATGTGGGTCCTGAGCCCGGACAAAGAAGTTGTTCATCTGCTCTTCCTCTAGAGCAGGTTTGACTTTAGCGGCTTCGGACCTCCAGCGAGTAGCATACTCATGAAAGGTATCTGTGGGGTTCTTCTTCAGATTTTGAATGTAGAACACATCTGGTGCATTCTCTATGTTGAATCTAAACCTGTCCATAAAGTTAGACGCCATGCTTAACTAGTTTGACCATTTCTTAGGGTCTTGGCTGATGTACCAAACAATGCGTCTCCCTTCAAACTCCTCATGAACAGCTTCATGCGGATTCTTTCATCCTTCCTAACGCCAACCAACTTGTCGCAATAGGTCTGCAGATGGACTCTTGGATCACCAATACCATCAAACATTTCGAACTTTGAAGTTTTGTACCCCTCGGGCAGTTCGACATCAGGTGTATACAAAGGTTTTCATAATTCAACCCTTTAATTCCCTTTGTTCCTTCAACACCCTGGACTCGGCTGGCCAGTTTCTTAAGCTCCTCGGCCAGGTTCATGATAAATAAGTCCATTCCATCAGAAGCGGATGCCTGTGAGACAGGCGGAGTGGAGTGGGTCACGGTTTCCACATAGATGGGATTGTTGTAGGTGTGGAAATGGTCCTTTGTGGGGTTTGGAGGTTCTGGGATGAGTAGTGGAGTGTTATTTGAGGTGTGGCAAGCATTGCACTGCGTCGGGAGAGTTTGGTTCATTAGGGGAGTGGAGTGATGGTGAGGTACGAGATGATTTTGCTGTCTTGGAATATTTTGTGGAGGTGCGGGGTTTTTAGCATTTGGAAGGTTGACGTTGGGGACGTTGAGGGAAAATGACAGGTTGGCCAGATTCCGGACTTGATCGAGTTCTTCGTGAAACTTCAGCAATTTCTGTTCAAGTGGTGACATGTTCTCATGTAGGACCTGAATACCTCGGCCATTAGTAGCCTCTACCCGTTAGATCATATTCTCGTTTCTAGTGCCGTTGGACTCTACCATCTTACTTTTGCCTTTGTCTTTTCCCTTAGGAGGACTAGGAGGAGGAGTAGGTGGAGGGTCCTTGTGCGATAGGCTGATGATGCCAGAATGCACGAACTAACCTTTGTGGAGAGGAGTAAGAAAAAGAAATAAAAACAAAAGGTAACCAAGTCAGTGAGGATTATGAAAAAGAATATTGCGGTATTTAAACACATAATGCGGAAATGTAAAGCGCGTCCTAAGTTTGGAAGCTCTTTGTGCCCGAGGTAGGCCTAGCTACAAATTGATTTGGAGAACTTAAAATGCTAAATGCCTCATTTTATTGATAAGAAAAATAGAGAAATCCCAAAATGATAGACGAAAAATCACTAATGGCCATGGCCTTTTTACATTGATAGAGAAAAATAAAGACACTCCTATCTACTTGGTCCTGAAGGACCTTCCCCAGATTAGGCATTCTTGCTTTCCTTGTATAGTTTTCCCAGCTCGCGAAGTCCCAGCAACAGAGAGGTTATGGCTAGATATCCCCTTTTAACTCCCTCAGCATTTTGACAGTTCTCGACTCTTTTGATAAACTTCTCTTCTAGCTCGATTATACCTCGTTCCAAGTACCCCAGCCTCTTGTTGGTGCTGATAACCATGTCCTTCCATTCCTCGATCAATTTCTTGTTGGACTCATGTATCTTGTGGTGATCATCCTCATATTCCCGAATCCTTTTGCGTAGTTGGTTGTATTTGACTTGTGCCTCATCCCTTTCATCTATAACCCTGTGAACTCGAACGTACCCCGACTTGCTCTGGCCACCCCGATCCTCTTCTAACCAACCAAGATAGAAAGGGGTACAACCGGCATGATTCCTGTTTGGCTCGATGGTGTCTTTCTCAAGTATAATCCTGCAGTGCCACAGGTGCTGAGCTTGGCACTTGTGAGGACTGTCATTATTTTGAAAGTCGGCTCGAATATGGGTCATCTTCTCGACCCTAGGTATGACTTGCTTCCTACCTGCTTGCCTCATAACTTGAAGAGGGACGTAAGGGTATGTCCCCCTTAGACCAATCAGTATAAGAAATGATGCGTCTCGGGATCGAATGATGAACTCATCCGTCGGAAACCATTCAAACATCCATTGAACCTGCTCTTCAGTCAAGTTATCAAAAAGCTCAACCAATCCCTCGTCATTTTCAGGCTGAGCGAACATGTCGGGGATATAATTCATTCGCTTTGGGTGATGGAAAGGGATGTGTTCATCCCACATTCTGCGGTGAATGTCTTGTCGGTATTCGCCTCTTTGGAGATGCTCCATGATCCAGAGTTGAAGTAAGAAATTGCAACCTTCGAAATGCTTTGCTCCTTGTTGACACATTTCCAAGGCCCGATATATATCTGCAATGATCATGGACACAATGTTGAAGTCTTTCCCATCTACCCCTTCCATTATGGTCTTAGTTACCATGGCTAGCCTGGTATGGATCCTTTCCTTCTTCATCGGGAACACGATCAAACCGAAAAAGAAAACCATAAACACGAACACTCAGCGATGGACGTGTCCTAGAGAGGTGATGGAAAACTCGTCATAGTAGGTACAGTATGATTTTCGGTAGCCATACCTTTCATAAAAGTAGTCAAAAGGAATGTACGAATCCTCCAAACATACCAATTCTGCATCCTTTTTCAGGTCCATCATTTTGAGGAAACTTTTGCCTGTGCGGTTCTCAGGCATCAACAACCCGGGAGTTTCCCATACTAGGTCAGCCAACACTCCTATCTCTTCTATCAAAGGCGTCATTTTGATGTTCCCAAAGCGGAACATGGACCTTTCACGATCCCAGAACAGGGTAGCACCCTCTATTATCATTTTGTTAGGCTGGATTTCTAGGAGAGATGGTAGGTTACACAAGTGTTTCCTGACGATAGTTTTTTCACTAGAGTGCAGATCCTCCCACCAACTCAATAGTCTTGGGTGGATATTGGATACTATGACGAATTTGGGGACTTCGTGCCTCATTTTTCTGCAAAGCAAATAAGGTTAGGACTTTCCCTCCGTCGGACTAGACTATTTAACGTCAATAATTAGCAGAAAGCATTTAGTTCTCCAAATAAATGCACAGAACGTGAGGGCGTCCATTTGGGTTTTGGGAAACCCAGTGGAATTTGGGATAAGGTTAGCTTAAAAGCTATCGTGCGGACGACACTTTAACTCGACTAGGTCTGACCATGATGCATGCAACAGTGCAACTGAGTAAGGTTTCTATGGGGTTTTAGACCGGTAACCTTGAGTGGACAACTCAAGGGGGAAAGGCACAGAACCGTCGACTCCACCACCGATCGACTAGTTTTACCACAAATAAGCCTTTCCGAATTTAGTGGGTAATAATATAGAAAGAGCGCAACCACTCATCAAGCGTTGCTATAGTATTTTGTTTGGCACGAGTGGAGTATGAATGTTGAGAATGATTATGCAATAATAAGTATTAAAACAAGTCGTCACGTATTTGCACGTTAAAGAAAGTGGTAAAAACAACAGTAATGATTTAAAGCAGTTACAAAAGATAACAAAGAGACATGTTAGTTTCGTCTTTGAGGAAAAGTAAATACCCGAAATAAACAATTAATTGCATGTAAAGGGAAGAGGTAAGGGTGCAAGTATTTAAAAAAAAATAAAGGCACAATTCACAAAACAATTTGAAATGGTAAAAGCCCGGATATCCCCAGCAGAATCGCCATGCTGTCGCGCCCCCTTTTTCTCCAAGCGCTCCTTTTGGGGCCCGGTTGAAAGGGGTTTATGACATTGGTTGAGACAACTCGTTCCTTTTGGGAAAGGGGTTTGCATATTTTGAAGAGTCTCCACCAAACGATTTTAACGCTGTGTTAGGGCACCTAAGGTGTTCAATTAAAACTACATTACTAACCAGAGATTGGGTAAGGGCTTGAAATTATCCTAAGGGGAAGGTGTTAGGCACCCCTCAGGATCCACAAGTGTGGTTCCCGGCCAAATGGTTTCTTTGAATTTGTATGGCTTAGCGAACAAACAAATAAAGGCTCAAATAAGAGGGGATTTAAGTCTTGAGCATGCAGATGTTTGAAAAAGGTAAAGAAGATTAGCTTTTGAAAGGATTACAATCTAAGCATATAAAAGGTATCCTAGGTTTATAATAATATGGATCACATCAATGCAATACCCGGTAATCACTCCTCGAAGAGGGGCTACACGTGGTATGAGCGCACCGGTAATCATATCCATATTCTACCCTTTCCCACCCCATGAAAGCAGCTAAATGAAGTGTTGGTATCGACATCTATTGCATGCTGTTACCCGTCCCTTCCTATCAGTCCCAGAGGAAATTAGGACTCCTATCCTAAAGGAGGTGCTAGGCAGACCCTCAGATTTTAAAGGTGAAACTTCTAAGGCGACATATAATAAACAAGTAGAAATGCAGATAAGGGGGTAGCACATAAAAAGGAAAGGGCTCAAAGACCTCCACAAACAGTGCACATAAACATCATGTCTCATACACTATTAAGGTCCATATTCAGATCCTACGCATGTTGTCTAAGTGATAATAACAAAGACAAATTTATTGCATAACTCAGAGAGGAAGTCTTAATCCTTGCCTACTGGTTTTAAGCATGCTGACAGTTGAACACTAATCACAAAGGATAGTTCTGGTTTTATTTTTTAAAGTTGATTACCTAAGGCTTGCCTAGGTGTAGGATAACATGCAACAGTTATTCAGATTTGTTAACGACTCTAGGTTTTTTATAGCTAATAACATGCAATTCTAGGTGTTTAATATGTGCAAGGACTAATTACTGTCACACACCCTTTTGTTTTCTCTCCTTCGCGGAATATCGGGTTTATGACATTGGTTGGGACAACTCTTTCCTTTTGGGAAAGGGGTTTGCATATTTTGAAGAGTCGCCACCTAACAATTTTACGGTGCGTTAAGTCACCTAAGAGGTTCAATTACAACTATGTTGCTAACCAGAGATTTGGGTAAGGGATTGAAATTATCCTAAGGGGAAGGTATTAGGCACCCCTAAGGATCCACAAGTGTGGTTCCCGGCCAAATGGTTTCGTGAATTTGTACAACTAGCAAATAACAAGTAAAGGCTCAAGTAAGAAGGGATTTAAGTCTTAAGCATATAGGTGTTTAGAAAAAAAAAAGTAGAGATGATTACGAACTAACGTATACAGGTATCCTAGGTTTATAATTATATGGATCACATAAATGCAATATCCGGTAATCACTCCTCGAAGAGGGGCTACACGTGGTTTTAGCGCACCGGTCATCATATCTATATTCTACCCTTCCCACCCGTGAAGGTAATTAAAGCGTGTGTTGGTCACATACTCTATTGTGTGTTATTACCCGTCCCATCCTATGAGTCCTGGAGGAGGCTAGGACTACTATCCTAAAAGGAAGTACTAGGTTGACCCCTAGGTTTAAAGGACAAGATCTAAGCGATAATTAAGACTTCAGATAAGGGAAAACAAATAAGAGTAGATACAAGGCCCAAGTATTCCTCCACATATTATGCACATAATTAGCACGACTCAAACACAAGTAAGGCATTATTAACTTCAGAACCTAAGACATGATATCTAGGTGCGAATGCAATAGTGAGGCAGCTTTATTACTAATTTCAGAGGATGGATTTCATTAGTTTCTTACTGATTATAACCATTGATAGTCAAGCAGCAAATATAAAGGAGTATGTTTCAAGTTTTAACAGATTTAATACCTAAAGCTTGCTTAAGTGTATGACAACACTCAGTAATTATCCAGATTATTAAAGAAACTATTACAAGTTAGTTTGCCTAAACATGCTGTACTTAGGTGTTGCAAAATACAGAACTATTAACAGTTGTTTGGAAACATGGTGAAATTTTTTTTTCAAGGCCTTTTTCATGCAATCAGTAGTTAAACTAGGTGTTGAATGAGGTCCTAAGACATGATATCTAATATGCACATACAAGGATGCAGAATGCAGAATTCCTTTGCAGGATTTCTAAATGCATAAAGTCACAGTATTTGAACATGTTATGTAGCAAGTATAAGGATGACTTGTTTATTAGTGCATTATTATCCTAAGCATGATTCCTAGGTGTAACACAACATTACAACGATATTAGAACTGGTTTACATGAATAACATGTTTATATTAACGATTAATCCTAGAGCATGATTTCTTTATGATAAATGATAAAGCCATAACAGGATGCTGAAGCAGTAAATGTGGGCCTAAGAAACATGATGTCTAATGCATGATATGCTCGCATACAATCAGCCCTAAACATGACTTTCTAGTGCACATGTAAGAAATGTAAACCTAGGGGCAAGGTATCTACCCTTTAACCTGGATAATCTACATAACTATCCTTCCCTTTCCAATATTCATTCCCAAATGTTCGTTTACAAATTATTACAGGCCAAGAAATTATGAATTACACAACCAACGAAAAAAATGAGAAGTTACTTCTATAGGGAACCTTCAATTAGGCCCAGGTCTTCCAAACCTCAGTGCCTTTGGTTTCGCATAGCCTTTCATAGTCCGGGTGTGTCACAGTTCCCTAAGGATCTCAAGGGCTCCCGGGCAGTGCTCACACGAAAAGGGGGCTAAACATAAAATTCTAAGAGTATATGTGAGAGTGCTTTTTATTTAAAAGGGTTTAAGTAAGGAACAATTTTGAGAAAGGGTAAGTGAGAAAACAGTTTTGAAGAAGGAAATGGAAGCTTAACATCATACAGAGGACCAAGGATAGTCCAATAATCACAAACAGGGGTAATGGGATTTGAGGTACAAATATAGAGCGTATAAGGGCAGACATGCAGCAGGAAGATACACACATAGACATACAATCAGAAAATCCTAAGAGTCTAGAGGATCAGGGGTACAATAAAGTTCTAGGTTAGATCAACAACTAAAGCCATGGTTAAACTAATGTATCAGTCATAGGCATGCAAGAAGTAGGTGCTAAGTGTGTAGATGCTGGTCATAAACAAACAAAGCCTAATTTAAACATGCAGAGGGGAGTTAACGATCCTAGATACATGCTGGAGAATAAGTAAGCAAATTGGAAGCATATTGAATTACAAGAGTAGTAGAAACATGTTGGTTTGAGGACTGAAATCTAAATTAGAACATACCAGTGAAGTGAAG
>ML339098.1:3940-30390 GCA_005239505.1 Nicotiana paniculata | reverse complement strand
ATTCCTATATTACTTGTCGACCACGTACACTTGCGTGTGCATTGGGAAATCAACCAACAATTGCCCTAATTAGTTTTTATCCTGTCATGATATATTGTTAATTGGTTTCTTCCTATGACACTAGTTTCTGCACTTAGCCTAATCTGGATCCTCTGTTATCACTATAAATATGTCTTATGACTTGCCATGTTAGCATGTGATTGAGTTTATTTCCTGAAACCTGACTAAGTCGGCTTAAGTTCAATCATGTCTGTTGTTTGTTTGTATATGTGATTATGTCTTTCAGTGGATCTCCTAATCCCATTCTACTCCCCTAGCCCTTCTGAATTCTTATTCTTAGCCGGCTGAAAGCCAAGGTTACTTAGGTTCTGTCCTTTGACCTCCCTAGTGTGAGCACTGCTCAGGGTTCATGTGAGACCCTTGTGAACTCTGACACACTAGGGTTTTGGGTTCTGTATGCTCAGCCTTGATATATGTCCAATGGGTGAATCTCTCAACAACTGATTATTTTGTGTTTATGAGCATGAGAATTTGGAGTTGTTGTGATTTGAAGGCTTGACCTGTCCAGGTTTATTTGGGCTCTCTATAGGCTCCCTATAGTTATATCTATCCTATAATTTACTACATTCAATTCTGGTCTGTAATAATTATTTGTAATAACAATTTGGGGTGTTAGTAAATTGGGAAGGGGTTCTTATTTTACATTTGCAGTAACGTTGGGTAGATCCTGCCTATATGTTTGAAACTGTGTTGTTAAATGTTGTATGTTAGAATCATGCCTATAGGTACCTTATTATGTTCAGTCATCACATTCTAGCAGCTATGCCCATAGTTTAAATACTTGGTTCAATGATGTTCTATTTTTGTTTGTTAGAGACAATTCCTATAGGAAATGGTATGATTCAATATATGTGTAAAATCCTATTTTATAGTGTTCTGTTCACGATTTATAGAAATCATGTCTATAGGATCTAAAATTGGATTACTTGTAGAAAACATGCCTATAGGTTTGAATCAATTTAATTATCATTTCCGCCCATTTACTCATAAGTTTCCAAACACTGTGGTGTTACCCTCACTAGAAAGTATACCTATAGGATTAAAACAAGTAATTCTGGATATGTTTTTGTGATTGCCATTGTTATTATCGCATAAAACGCCTAGATATCATGCTAGTAAGCTTAATCTCATTATGCTAAAAAATAGTAGGCAAACTTATGTAGGTTTTGGCAATCGCACTAAGAAATTGGCTTTGTGCATGACTATCACGACCCAAGATACTAACTCAGGTCGTGATGGCGTCCAACACCGGGGTTAGGCAAGCCCACACTAAATTACTAATGATTTCTCCCATGATTGGTTAAACATCCCAATTCGTGCCAAGTTTTTAAAGTTCAAAAATATTAATTGAAAAAGATAGCAAGCCATTTTTGTTTACCAAAAGCAGTCAAAAAGAAGAACGAGCCAATATATATATACAGACCCGCAAACCAAAATAATAACTACGTGTATGCTTGGAACTAGTCACAAGTTCTACGGGCATACTGACAGAATATACAAAACATAATATACAATACCACTGTCTGAAAGAAATAGACGGGAAATAAGCAAAAGAAAACTCCATGGTGCTGCCGAGGATCGTCAGGAGAAGCAGCTCACCGTGAAGTCGGGTCCAACTAAGATAAAAATCGATCTACGATCTGATAACCAGATGCACCAGCCTCAGAACCTGTACAATTAAGTACAGAAGTGCAGCATGAGTACATAACAAATATGTACCCAGTGAGTATCCCGCCTAACCTCGAAGAGGTAGTGAGGAGAGGTCGACTTGACACTCACTAAGGTACAATAAAATGATTAGCAATATATAATATCAGTAATGGACATACAAGGATGATAAAGGCAATAAGCATTTGAAATAACAGTAATTCAAATAAATACTGGAGATAAATATGCAATTTCCACTTCATTATTCTTTCCTTTCCTTTAAAAGTATATATATCTGAACACTCGAAATCCATAAAACAATTCTTAACAATTTAACATGCACATACAGGATAAGGACAACCGGCCTGAGCCATCATAATGATCATATTTGTGCACTGCCGAGGGTCGGACGGCCCGAAACATAATATATATCTTTCAATCTCACCGTGGCGTACGACCCGATCCCATGAGAGTGGGGGAAATAACATTCCGCTCGCGGAATGTAAATTGCGAAGCTGTCACATGCACACACAATCCACATGTTTATTCTTTATCAATTACTTTTCGTGAAAAATTCCTTAAAATTCCTTAAATTCCATGATCTCAGGGAAACGAGCCGCATGTAACATTAATTCACTAAGCATATAGTTCATTTTAAGGAAAACATAAGGCATGATGTAGGCCTAACTACCCGGACATAACACTAATAGTCGCTACGTACGGACTCTCATCACTTTGCGCGTACGTAGCCTCCACAAACATTAGCACATAGTCATTTAAAGCACATAGGGGAACAGGCTCCCCTTTACAAGGTTATAAAGGAGACTCACCTCATGTCGAATCTACTCCCCGGACCAAGAGCGCGCCCGAAACTCCAAACTCTACACCCGAGGACTCGAAACTAGCCAAATGTTATACAAATTCATCAATTTATGCTCAAAGTATGGAAATCCTCCTACTACTAAGTCAAATTCGCCATTCTTGAAGAAATCCTAAAATCCAACCCCGGGCCTGTGTCACGATCCAAAATCTTAACTGAGGTCGTGATGGCGCCCAACAGCGGGGTCAGGCAAGCGGACTCTCAATTTACTAAAGGTTCTTCCTTATTAGATTAAACACTTTAAAATATACTCAGTTTTTAAAACTTAAAACGTGATTCGATAAGGATAAATAGCCAGTTTTTATCAAAACAGTCATGAAGAGGAATGAGCCAATATATATACATATACAGACCCGCAAAGCCAAAATAACAACTACGTGTGTGCCAGTAACTAGTGTCACAAGTCCTACGGGCATACTAACAGAATATACAAAACATAATATACAATCCCACTATCTGAAAGAAATATACGGGAAATAAGCAAAATAAAACTCCATGGCGCTGCCGAGGATCGTCAGGAGAAGCAGCTCACAGTGAAGTCAGGTCCAACTAAGATAAAAATCGAGCTACGGTCTGATAACCAGATGCACAAGCCTTAGAAACTGTACAATTAAGTACAGAAGTGCAACATGAGTACATAAACAAATATGTACCCAGTGAGTATCCCGCCTAACCTCCAAGAGGTAGTGACGAGAGGTCGACTTGACACTCACTAAGGTCCAATAAAATGATTAGCAATATATAATATCAGTAATGGACATTCAAGGATGATAAAGGCAATAAACATTTGAAATAGCAGTAATTCAAATAAATACTAGAGATAAATATTCAATTTCCACTTCATTATTCTTTCCTTTCCTTTAAAAGTATATATATCTGAACACTCAAAATCCATAAAAGAATTCTTAACAATTTAACATGCGCATACAGGATAAGGACAACCGGCCCGAGCCATCATAATGATCCTATCTATGCACTGCCGAGGGTCGAACGACCCAAACCATAATATATAGCTTTCAATATCGCCGTGACGTACGGACCGCTCCCATGAGAGTGGGGGAAATAACACTCCACTCGCGGAATGTAAATTGCGAAGCGGTTACATGCACACACAATCCACTCATTTATTATTCATTAATTACCTTTCGTGAAAAATTCCTTAAAATTACTTAAATTCCACGATCTCAGGAAAACAAGCCGCATGTAACATTAATTCACTAAGCATATAATTCATTTCAAGGAAAACATAAAACATGGTGTAAGCCTAACTACCCGGACATAACGATAATAGCCGCTACGTACGGACTCTCGTCACTTTTTTATGTACGTGACCCCCACAATTATCACATATAACATTTAAATCACCTAGGGGGACAGTTCCCCATTACAAGGTTAGAAAGGAGACTCACCTCGAGTAGAATCTACTCCCCGGACCAAGAACACGCCTGAAACTCCGAACTCTACACCCGAGGATTCGAAACTAGCCAAATGTTATACAAACACATTAATTTATGCTCAAAGTATGGAAATTCTCCTACTCCTTTAGTAAATTCACCATTCTTGAAGAAATTCTAAAATCCAACCCCGGGCCCGCATGCTCGGATTCCAAAAATTATCGAAGGAAACACTCACCCATAGCCTAAGGATCATTAATATATGATTTTTACTTGATTTCATAGCTAATTCACGGATAAATTCTCAAATTATCGACAACCCTAGGTTACTACCCAATTTTTGATTTTTCACTAATTAGGTGATTAAACTCAACTAGGAACTCATGCGTTAACAAGTATTGAGATGAAATTTACTTACCTTCTAGGGGTTGGGTCGTGGAGCCTTCTTCCCAAGCTCTCAAAGTGTTTAATGGATAAGAAACACACTGTCTGATAGTGTTTTCGCACCTGCGGCTCGAGGACTGCACCTGCGGAAATGAACGAGGGAGCCTGGGCCCGCACCTGCGAAGTGGAGACCGAACCTGCGGCTCCGCTCCTGCGGAACTTTGTCCGCACCTGCGAGAGATGGCCTTCCTGCTGGGGGCCGCACCTGCGAGGCTGGGACTGCAGGAGCGGTCCCGCACCTGCGACTAGGCAACCGCACTTGCGATCAACACCAGAGCAAGTGCACCAACAACTATTTCAGTTGGTTTTTGGCCTCGTATGGTGTCGGGAGGCACCTGGGCCCACCCGAGCTCCCGTCCAAATATACCAACAAGTTCCAAATCATAATACGAACTCGCTCGAGCCTTCAGAACACCCAAAACAACGCTAACACTCAAAATCACACCCCAAAACCCCTAGAACCAAACTTAGGAACTTTAAGTTTTCTTGACTTCGCTAACAACGCGTCGAACCGACCTATACTACTCGGAATGACACCAAAATTTGCAGGCAAGTCATAAATGACATAACGGAACTATTCCCGATCTCAGAATTCTATTCGGACCTCGAGAACACAAAAACACATCCCAAACCACAATTGGAACTTGAGGAACTTCTTATTTCAATATTGGGCACCGAAACGCTCCCGGATCATCAAAAACCCGTTCCGAACATACGCCCAGGTCCGCAATATCATACGAAGCTACCGAAATTGATGAAACTCGATTCCGGGGTCGTTTACCCAAAATGTTAACCAAAGTCAAACTTGGCCTTAAAGGCCAACCTTAAGGAACCAAGTGTTCCAATATTGCTCTAAACACTTCTGAATCCTGGACCACCCACCCCCGCAAGTCATAAATCACAATAAGCCGCTATTGGAAGTTTTATTTAGGGGGACGGGTCCGATAACGCAAAACGACCGGTCGGATCGTTACAACCCGCATGCTCGGATTCCAAAAAATTTCGAAGAAAACAGTCACCCATAGACTAAGGATCATTAATATACGAATTTTGAATGATTTCATAGCCAATTCACGGGACATTTTCTAAATTCTCGAAGGCCCTAGGTTACTACCCAAATTCCTAAATTTTCACTAATTAAGTAGTTAAATTCCACTAAGAATGCATGCATTAACTAACTCTAGGATAGAATCTACTTACCTTTCAGTTGTTGAGTCGTTGATCCATTTTCCCAAGCTCTCAAGGTGTTCTAATGGAGGAAGAAGTGAAGAAATAATGAAGAATCCCGTATTTAAGAAGCACACTGTCTGACAGTATTTCCGCACGGCTCAAGGACCGCACCTGCGAGCAAAGGCTCGCACCTGCGGAAATGGACGTCGGAGCCTGGGCCTGCACCTGCGGAGTAAAGACCGCACCTGCGACTCCACTCCTGCGGAACTTTGTCCGCACCTGCGAAAAATGGCCTACCCGCTGGGGGTCGCACCTGCGAGGCTGGGACCGCAGGAGCGTCCCGCACCTGCGACTGGGAACCGCACCTGCGGTCAACACCAGAACAGGTGCACCAGTAGCTATTTTAGCTAGTTTTTGGCCTCGTGTGGTGTCCGGGAGGCACCTGGGCCCACCCGAGCCCCCGTCCAAATATACCAACAAGTCCCAAATCATAATACGAACTCGCTCGAGCCTTCGAAACACCAAAAACAACGTTAAAAATCAAAATCACACCTCAAAACCCCTAGAACCAAACTTAGGAACTTTAAGTTTTCTTGATTTCGCTAATAACGCGCCGAACCGACCTATACTACTCGGAATGACACCAAATTTTGCAGGCAAGTCATAAATAACATAACAGAACTATTCCCGGTCTCGAAATTCCTGTTCGGACCTCGATAACACAAAAACACGTCCCAAACCACAATAGGAACTTCTTATTTCAATATTGGGCGCCGAAACGCTCCCGGGTCATCAGAAACCCATTCCGAACATACGCCAGGTCCGAAATCATCATACAAAACTATCGGAATCGAAGAAACTCGATTCTGAGGTCGTTCACCCAAAATATTGACCGAAGTCAAACTTGACCTTAAAGGCCAACCTTAAGGAACCAAGTGTTCCTATATCACTGTAAACACTTCCGAATCCCGGACCACCCGTCCCCGCAAGTCATAAATCACAATAAGCCGCTATAAAAAGTTTCATTTAGGGGAACGGGGTCCAATAACGCAAATCGATCGGTCGGGTCGTTACAATGACTGTCTACTCATTTGTTTAATATCACATAGAGATCTTGCCTATAGGATTCTACTATTAATTAATTAAAATCTGTCAAAATGTTAACTAGTTTGGAGTGCATTTGATTTCTAAATGCGGAGACTAACATAATCCCATACCTGTTTCTATTTGAAAGTCCTAAACTATTTTTTGTATGTCGCTTAGTATTTTCTTTTTTGAGAAGCCTAAGTTAAGGTCTAGAACCACCCTGAAATAGAGGTCCAAATGCCTCATGGACTATAAGTCTGGGACGGGTAGTGCAAGCATAGGGTACGACTTAGAATTGACTAGAGCATTTTAGGTAAACAACTTAAAGATATTAATCGGGTAGCAGGAGATAATAGTTTGTGACCGCTGAATAATATGAGTAACACCCCGTCTTGAGGGAGTTACGGAGTATTATTTATGTTACACGGGGTGATCCTTTAGGCTAAAAAAACTTAGGACCCCCCATTTCTGTTTAAAGTAATTCTTTTATTTGTCCAAGTGTTTCTTTTCTCTTAGACTAATTCATATAACTCGAGTTCGGCTGGGACCCACTGTTGTGGACCTCGAGGAGTGCCTAACACCTTCTCCTCAAGGTAATTTGAGCCCTTACCTGATCTTTGTGATGCAGACTGGTTGATCCAGAGTTATTTGCAAATAGGTGCCATAACGCACCTCAAACCCGTTAGGTGGCGACTCTCTCTTTCATAACCCTTCCTTTAAAAAAGTTGTCATGTGTCAAAACCCGATTTCGCGAGAAAAAGGGGCACGACAGCATGGCGAATCTGCTGGGGATTTCCTTAGGCTCTTACCATAATGAACTTGGTCTATGTGAATTAGTCTCTCTCGATAAGCGTGTCTTTATTATTTTGAACATCCCGCTCCCATTCTCCCATTTATTTGCCACATGCACTCCCCTATTTTTACCTTTATATGAACTTACATGCAATTCCTCGCTTAATCTGGTCATAATATGCACCCCTTCCGTTATTTCCCAATCATGTTCACTTGCTCCAATTTTTTTTAAAAATCATTATGTGTTTCCCAATCCCTACCCCTTTTATCTCTTTATTATAATTTTTCCATTATACGAACTAACTCCTTTCTTGTTTTTCTTTCTTTTCTGTCTTTACATTTATTAAATACTGCATTTATCGCTTCATCTTGCAAAATACTTGACATCGTGTTATTTTATCTTTGCATAATTATATGCTTTACATCACATTCCACTCGTGCGCATTTAATACCATAGCGGCACTTGATGAGTGTCCGCGCTCTTCCTATATCGTCCTTTTAAATTTTTAATGGCTTATTTGCGGTAAAACTAGTCGATCAGCGGTGCAATCGACGGTTCCGTGCCTTTCCCTCTTAAGTTGTACCCTTGAGGGTACCGGTCTAGACTCTTATAGAAAACCCCACTCTGATGTTAACTATGCATGCATCATGTCTGAACCTAGTACGGGTTAGAATGATGTCCGAATAATAACTCTCTAAGGCAAGACTTGTCCAAAGCCCATTGATATTTCCATAATCCCAATGGGCACAATCATGATATGTGCATTATTTAGAGAAAACATGTCGATATGCTAATCAGTAATGTGTAAACAGTCAAATTAGGAGGGGGAGAGGGCTAACTTTATTTGTTTTGCAGAAATAAGGCACGAAGTCCCCAGGTTCGGCATGGTCCGAAGTATCTCACATTTGTTTCTAGACTGGTGGGTAAATCTCTTGCCAAGCAACAAAAACCATGTGAAAAGAATTCTCGGAAATCTACCGTCTTTGTTGGACATTCAACCAAACAATATACTAATCGAGGCCGCTACTATGTTCTGGGATGAAAATAGGGTTGTTTTCCATTTTGGTAATGTAGATATGACTCCCCTTCTTGAGGAAATAAGAGGTTTTGTTGGGCTTCCCTTGGATAGCCCTGGTCTATTAGTACCAGAAAATCGTACTTCTATAGGGTTTCTGAAAATGATGGGTCTTAGAAAGAATGACGAGTTAGTCTGTCTGAAAAATTCTTACATACCTTTCGACTTCTTTTACGAGCGTTATGGGCACAACACATCCTACCGTATCTATCATGATGAGTTTGCCATCACTTCTCTAGGCTGGACTCATCCCCAGGTTTTCGTGTTCATCGTCTGTTTTCTAGGGATGATAGTATTGATAGTAGCCTATATTATGCATTGTAGACTCTATTTGCACTCTAACTTAATAAAAGATAACAAAATGCTCTAATTGAGATTTTATGTTATACAAGAGTCCCTCCGAGCTAGGAGGAAGATGAAGAGCGTTTTGGTGTCAATTATGGACATACAAGGCCAGTCAAGGATAGTCCGAATGAAAAAGAGCAAGAAAAGGCAAAGAAAAATAGTGAAAGCCAGATCCACAACCGCGGACCTGGGCGCGGTGCCTAAATAGGAAGTTCGTGAATGACCGCGGTCGAGGATTTAGCAGCGTGAGATTTTAAAGGCTAAAGTGTAAATTCCTGGGAAATTAATCTAAGCCTATAAGAACCCAAAACTCGCCCAAAAGAAAGTTTAAGCTTGTTTTAGACTCAATTGGAGGCAAGAACAAGTGAGAGGAGATCAAGTCATATTTAGAGTTTTTATTTTTTGTTCTTTTTACCATTAATTGTGAATCATGAACCATATTATTGCTTTGTCTTACTTTAGCATGAGTAGCTAAACATTTAGTCTAGGGTTGATGGAACTAATTGTTGGATGACGTTTTTAACTCTATTCTGATAGAATCAAGCCATGATTGTTCTATGATTTTTCAACTACGTTTTGTATTGTGATTAACTGAATGGGCCCTTGATTAATCATGTCTAATTGCCTTGTGTTGCTTGAGAAAGAATACTTGGTTAGATTGTTGTTGAACAACATCACTTTGGGTAATTGAAGAGATTCATTACTTGAATTTAAAAGTGGGTTTAGAAATAATGAAACTTTAGTGGGATAATCCTGAGTTGCATAAATTGTTAGCTAGAGTAGTTCGAAAGAATGCTTCTAGTAAATTGTCGTAGTTGATCGAGAGATGATTACGGTAGCCCATAACTCATAATACTCATAGAATACTACGACGAGATTATAGCTTAAGAGTTATGAATTAATCCAGAAATTGGGGAAATCAATACCCTAGATCTTTTTACCCTTGAATTCATCTTTATTCTTGATTATTGTTAGTCTCTTATCATTTTAATTTAGCTAAATAAAGTCCACAACTTATTGATAGAAATCTTGCATCCGGAAATTGTTTGAGCTTAGCCTTATTAAGAGTTGTAGTGAATGGGTTAGTTCCCTATGGATTCGACTCCGGACTTAAACCAGATTATACAGCGACCACTTTGTCCTTTTTATAAGGCATAGTTGGGCGTGATCAAATTTTGGCGCCGTTGCCGGGAAACTAACGGTGTTATTTTTTACAACTTAGAAGATTTTCTAGGATTTTTAGTTTACATCAATTTTTTGGGTGTTATAAATTTTTCAATTGAAATTCTCACGTTTGAACTCTCCCGTTACTCAGGTGTATGCCTAGAAGCTCTTCGCGGACTGGTGAACTTTTCGAAGGACTCTCAGACCCCGAGAAAATATTCAGGGCATTAAACCATACCAACAAGAAGAACAAACAATCACAACAAAAACATCAACTCAAAATTGAAATGGACAATGTGGAAGACGTCGAGGAAAACAATCGGAACAACCAGGTTGATCCGAATAATGGAGTGGTGGCACCTCTTGTGCCAGAAGTTGCTCTTTATGATTGGGCACAACCAATTGTTGACAACCTGGCCACCGCCATTGCTGTGCCCCATATACAAGCGGAGACATTCCAAATCACCAATAACATGCTGCATCTGTTGCAGAATAAGGGACTGCTCTCCAGGTCACACATTGAAGAACCACAACAACACTTGAAAAATTTCTTGTCAATTTGTGTGACCCAAAGGCAGCCGAATGTGACCGCGGAAGCCATGAAGCTGCTACTGTTCCCGTTCTCAGTGACTGGAGAGGCTCAGACTTGGCTGAATGCACTCCCAATAAATTTCATTTCCATTTGGGAGGAATTAGTCAAGCAGTTCCTAAACAAGTTCTATCCTCCTAACAAGACTGCAAGACAAATTTATGAGATACTACAATACAAGCAGAAACCTACTGAAACCTTGTAGGAAACATGGGAAAGGTTCAAAGGGATGCTAGTGAAGTGTCCGCACCATGGCATTCCAGACCAGATGCTTGGCCAGAGATTCTACATGGGTTTGGCAGACAATTTGAAAGCTAATGTAGACACTTCAGCTGGGGGTGCATTTCTGAGCAAGACATTCACAGAGTGCAAGATTCTTCTCGGTAAGATGTCTCAGAATTCATGCTGGATGACGAGAGGTACGACCCTGACATCAATAGTGCATTATGTCCCTCTTGACCCAAACAATTCACATGCAGAGAACATAGCAACGCTCATGACTCAGATGAGTATATAGACAAAGAAGATTGACGAGATGAGTAAAAATCAAGTGCATATTGTTGATGCAACAAATGGAGGATTGTGTACTCCTTGCATTAATCAGTCTTATGTATTCTCATGGAGTGGAGAACGTGATAACCAGGGCTTCAGAGAGGACATGAATTATGTTAATAATTTTGGGGCTCAGAGGCAAGGAGTACAATAATAGGGTCCATCACCGAACCAGTAGTACAAACCCAAGATGCCACAACCTGAAGGTATACGACCACAAGGCCAAGTGGTGCCATATCAAAGGCAACATGGCTATCAACAAAAACACCAACAATAGTTGGCATATCAACCACCTCATCAACAGGAAGACAACAACATGGTAGAAATTAGGGTCATTGAGGTTGAACAATGAAGAAGTAATATTCAACGTTCAACAATCCATGAGGAGACCCATTGAATATGCAAACTTCTCACTAGTGGAGGTGATACTGTAAGAAGAGGATGAGACCCTTAATGCCAAAGATCCATTGGAAGCCTGCTTGACAAATTTAGAAAAAATAGATGGTGAAGGGTTGGCAGAGTCGGTCATGGCCCTCGAAGGTCAAGGATTCTGGAAAAGGGAACCTCAGTTCGAGCCCTTACACTTAGAAGAGAGAGTGACACCACCTGCAAAGCCATCAATAGAGGAACCACCACAGTTGGACTTGAAACCGTTTCCAGCCCACCTCAGGTACGCTTTCTTGGGTCCCAATTCTATTTTTCCTAGTTATTATATCATCTGGTTTGCTAGCTGCGCATGTAGAGCAATTATTGCAAGAATGCAAGACTGCCATTGGTTGGAACATGGCAGACATAAAGGGTATCAACCCAGCCTTCTGCATGCATAAGATTCTTCTGGAAGAGGGGCACAAACCTTCAAGGGAACATCAACGACGGTTGAACCCAAATATGAAGGAAGTAGTAAAGAAGGAAGTAATCAAGTGGTTGGATGCGGGCATCGTCTTCCCCATGTCTGACAGCAATTGGGTCAGTCCTGTCCAGTGTGTGCCGAAAAAGGGAGGAATGACGGTAGTAAAAAATGAAAAGAATGGGTTGATATAAACTCGTACAGTCACAGAGTGGCGTATTTACATGGACTATCGAAAACTAAACATATCCACCCAGAAGGACCACTTCCCCTTGCCTTTCATTGAGCAGATGTTGGACAGGTTAGCTGGGCGATCCCATTTCTATTTCTTGGACGGATATCGGGGTATAATCAGATCTCAATAGCCCCAGAAGATATAGAGAAAATGTTCTTCACTTATCCATATGGTATCTTTGCCTTTCAGAGAACACACTTTGGACTTTGCAATGCACCGACCACATTCCAACGGTGCATGTTAGCCATTTTTATTGACATGGTTGAGGATATTATGGAGAAGTTTATGGATGATTTCTCCGTAGTGGGGGATTCATTCGAATATTGTCTTCACAACCTAAGAAGAGTGCTCAAAAGATGTGTGGAGACAAACCTGCTGATGAATTGGGAGAAGTGCCATTTTATGGTACAAGAAGGAATAGTGTTGGGGCATAGAGCGTCCAAAAAAGGAATTGAGGTTGACCATGCCAAAGTTGATGTGATCGAGAAGCTTCCAGCACCCACTTCGGTGAAGGAAGTGAGAAGTTTCCTTGGGCACGCCGGATTCTACAAGCAGTTCATTAAGGATTTTCCTAAGATTTCTAACCCCTTATGTAAGATACTTGAAAAAGACCAGCCCTTTGTATTTTCAGATGATTGCAGGTTAGCATTTGAGGAGATGAAGAAGAGATTGGTGACTGCACCCATCATTGTTGAACCCAATTGGGAGAAACTATTCGAGCTCATGTGCGACGCTAGTGATTATGCTACAAGAGCAGTTTTGGGGCAGCGCAAGGATAAAATGATGCACCAGATTTACTATGCAAGCAGGACGCTTAGTGGTGCATAGCTGAACTACATTGTCACGGAAAAGGAAATGCTTGCTGTAGTGTTTGCCTTCGACTAATTCAGGTCGTACCTAATTGGGTAAAAAATTATTATTTATACTGACCATGCAACAATCAGGTACTTGATAGCAAAGAAGGTGTCAAAGCCACGCTTGATTCGCTGGGTTCTGTTGCTATAAGAATTTGACTTGGAAATCTGTGACAGAAAGGGGACGGACAATCAAGTGTCGGACCGCCTCTCGAGGTTGGAAAGAGCATAAAAGAGGATGGAGGTTGAAGATATCAATGAGACATTTCCGGATGAGCAGTTACTGGGTGTGACAATAAAGGAGGCACCACAGTATGCTGATATTGCTAATTACTTAGCAAGTGGTATTGTACCTTACGACCTCTCCTCAATTCAAAAGAAAAATTTCTTCCGTGATTGTCGTGCTTATTACTGGGATGAACCTTTACTGTTTAAGATATGTGTTGATAACATGATCCGGAGGTGTGTCCTCGAGCAAGATCAACCTTCTGTTTTGCAAGATTTCCATGCTTCACCATATGGTGGACACTTTGGAGGAATCCGGATAGCAACAAAGGTGTTGGAATCGGGATTGTGTTGGCCGACACTGTTTAAGGATGCCCATGCTTGGGTCAAAAGCTGTGATGAATGCCAAAGGACATGCAACATATCCCGCCGTCATGAGATGCCAATGACTACAATTTAAGAGGTGGAGGTGTTTGACATGTGGGGGATCGACTTCATGGGCCCATTCATCAGCTCATACGGTAACAAATAGATATTGGTTGTAGTCAACTATGTCTCCAAGTGGGTTGAAGCGGTGGCTCTCCCAACCAATGATGCAAAATGGGTGACAAGTTTCCTAAATAAAAACATCTTCACACGTTTTGGCACCCCAAGAGCTGTAATCAGTGATGGTGGCTCCCATTTTTGCAATAGAGCGTTCGCACGCTTGTTGGAGAAATATGGAGTTCGCCACAAGGTAGCCTCACCATACCACCCACAAAAAAGCGGTCAAGTTGAAGTGTCAATTAGGGAGATTAAGAGTGTCCTTACAAAAATAGTGAATGCAACAAGGACCGATAGGGCGATGAAGCTGGATGATGCATTGTGGGCATACCGCACAGCCTTCAAAACTCCAATTGGCATGTCACCATACAAGTTGGTGTTTGGAAAGGCATGCCACCTTCTAGTAGAGCTCGAACATAAAACACTGTGAGCATTGCGGTAGATGAATTTAGATATGGAGACAACGGGCACCAACAGAGTCACTGGGTTGCATGAGCTGGAGGAATTCAGGTTCCAGGCATTCGAGAGTGCTAGACTATACAAAGAAAGGATGAAACTGATGCATGATAAGCACATCTTGGATCGGAACTTCAAACCCGGAGATCTAATGTTGCTATATAACTCAAGATTGAGGTTGTTTTCGGGAAAGTTAAAGTCCCGATGGTCAGGACCCTTCAGAGTGGTGCAAATGTTCTCAAGTGGAGCCGTGGATATTGAATCAGAAGATGGGACATACAAGATCAAAGTGAATGGGCAGAGGTTGAAACATTACCTTGGAATGTCCGAAGAAAAAGGGGACAGAGTGGTAATAACTTTAGAAGAGCCCCAAAACACGAATGAAGAGTGATGATTAGAGTCTGCGTCATGTCATGATGTTAAATCAGGCGCTTCCTTGGAGGCAACCCATGATTTGTTGTAATTTGTCGTGCAACAACGTTAAATAATAACCCCGGAGAGGTAAAAATTGAAGAAAACATAAAAAATTTACGGAGGGTCGAATCGTGACCACGATACCAACCGCGACCCTAGGTGCAGAGATTGTGCAGGCTGGTGTTTTGGTGACTGCGACCGCGGACCGAGCACAGTGTTTCAATGGTTTTCTGCCCAGCTTCCGTGATCACGGAGCTGGGCGCGGTCGGTGATATCAGGTAGTGATCACGGAGCTGGGCGCGGTCGGTGATATCAGGTAAGTAGTTCTTTTTTTTTTCTTTTCTAAAACCCACCCCTCCCACTTAAACTAAAACACCCACCCACCCCTCTCACGNACTTATTCTCTTTCCCCTTCCCCTAATTTTACTCTCCCTCCCACCTCAAAATCCCTAACACACGTCCCCTTTTCCCCCATTCTCCTCATCTCACCAAAAGCCCTCCTTCTTCCTCTTCCACCATTAACAAGCTATCACCTCCATAGTTCAAGAACATCAAGTAAGTTCATGTTTTCTCTCTCATTGTGTTTTCTTTAAAATTTGTTTCTTTTCTCTTTTGTAGTTTATTTTCAGATTTTTGGTCGAAATATTTGAGTAAATTTGTCTTCTTTTTAGTATAGAATGTGAAGGTAAAAATCATGGCTCTCTTGTGTTATAGGTAGATTGTGGTAGAGATAGGTGGCTGAAGCCATTGTAGTTGATTTGGGAGGATTTGTAACTCGATGGGGTTATTTGTGCTAAATTATGGCCATATGCACACTAGGTATTTGTTGAACTGCCCCTATGAGGTTTAAATGCTATTGTGACCATTGTGCGGGTGAAGTCTGAGTAACCGCCCTGGGTTCACACAATCAACACCCTTACTAATAGTGGCATTTGTGTTGTCAGGTATAGTGCATCCATCCAGGAAGAGATGGTCCAGAGGATCCTCGGCCAGTGGAACGAGAGGTCCTTCTAGAGCTCGGGCACAGGCTAGCTCAAGCCAGTTTGTGTCAAGAAAATTCCAAGATAGATTTAGTACGAAGGCGGCAAAGAATCCTGTGGCCGAAAGGGCCATTGATAGGGCAGCTCTTCATGTAGAAAACCCAAACATGTACCGGGAATTGTACGGCAATATGATGTTGGTTAGAGAATTTTATGCCAATTGCCTGGAGCACGAGAATCAGGTTTGTTATACCCCATTCTAACATGGGTCAAACTAGAGTATAACATATTGGTAATTCTGAAGGTTTAATTGATTAAAGAGAGTCGCCACCTAATTATTTTAACGGTGAATTAGGACACCAATTTTAGATAAATAGTGCTTAAAGTTAACTCTGTTTTATATGGTCTGCTTAGTTTTAGAGATTCTAGGTAAGGGTTCTAATTAATCCTATAGGGAAGGTTGTTAAAGCACCCTATATGATCCGTTAATTACGGTTAACCAGCCAAACTTAAGTTAATAGTAAAATTATATAAGTAAAATATTTTATAAGTATTTAAAAATAACTCATAGTTAAGTATTAAATGATTTTGACTAATTAAGATTATAAAGTATTTGAATAGGATAACAAATCCGCTAACTAGGTGGCATGACCATTTCTCCTAGATAGTGAGTCTAGGCTTAGCAAAAAAGGTTTTAAATACATCGTAAAAGAGGAGAAATTTCTTTGTATGTTCAAAGTGATCGACTATCAATTTCAGACTCAAAATATATTTAGCTTGATGGCATTAGAAATTAATTTAAAAGTATATCTAACTTGATGCCATAAGAAGTTGATTTAAAATTATTACCTTAAATCCTCATTTGCAAGACTACTTTCAGTAGTCTAATGCATTAAGTGTTTATATATAAAATGTTGTGATAGCACTAATTAAACAACATATATAAAAGTCTTTATAATATGTGTTCTATTCTACATGATGTAGGTGGTACCAATATTATTACCTAGACGCGAAATCTTTATGATTAGAATGATTCTATTGTTAAATCTACATTAAACATGAGTTTCTAGCACAATCTCACACTTGAGATAAATTTCAAAACACAGGTTATTTAGCAATCATGATAATAAATGGGACACATAATAAAGGAAGAATAAGAACGACATAGGCGTCCCCAAGCGTTTCGCTTGTTTTCTTGCTATCAGATGCATTCTAAGAAGGATGGTATGAGATGTGATGACTTGATGCTCGGGTAGTGTAGAATCCCGAGTGAGACTCCATTTTTGCTCCAAATGCATATGCAAAAGAAAGAAGAAGAAAGGCAAGAATTAGAAAAAAAGATCTAAATGACTAGGAAATAAAAGGCAACGAGATATCAAAACTTATAACTTGAACCAAATCAGAGACATTTGATGAAAAAGTACATGCCCAATTCCAGCTAGTTTATACATGCTAATGGGTTTGCAATGCTTAGGTTTTAACATGTTCCCAAAATTAAATGATAGAAAATGAACTTTTCCAGGTTCATTTAGGATCAATAGGATAAACTAACTGGCCTAAGTATAATCCTTCTTAGTGACCGTATTATATGAAACTTTATAATGTGTTTAAAGGGAACTCTTATACAAGCTATCTTTTAAACGTACTCTACTAAATCAATCATTGTTTTTTTATTAGAGTCCTATGGGTATGATATATAGATGCTGAAGAACACAAGGTAGAGCAAATATTCATTTAACAGTGGACATTTAACCAAATATATAGAAAAGATATCTAAAGATAGACAAGTTTCTACCGTACATAGCAAAAGAATAGGAACAAACTTCTGCACATGAATTCTAAGACGTAAACTGGAAAAGAAACTACCAAACTAAAACTTGGGCATCATCTTTAAGTAAGGACAGAAACCTAGTACAGGATTTCAAGTAAGCTTTAATACCATACATAATACTTAATCTTGATTTCAGTCAAGAAGGCAACTTCTAGTGTGTCCAAAAGACAGAATGCTCATCATCTTCCTAGCTTCTAAGCTTTCCAACTTCACTTTTTAGTCCATATCACAACAAAATACTTCTTTTACAAAATATTAAAATAGGACAGCTGTGGTTAATCCTAATTATCACACTGTTTAATAAATTATCTAATAACTGAAACATCACATACTGATCCAAACATATCATTCTTGTTTAAATGACACAAGTACAGAACATATGGACTTTCGTACCCAAGATTATTACACAAACGAGACCTTCATCACGATTTCTATGTAGTAAATAACTGTGTGTCTTTCAAACCAACATTTATTTATGAATTTAAAATAGAAACAAGGAAAAGAAAGTACGGACCTTTTGCAGGGCAGCGAACTAAGGCATGGTCTTAGATGCACTATCGAACTACGACCTCAAACTCGATACCTCGAACTAACGTTAATCGCCGACACAAACGAATAAATAAAAAAATGCTTCTGTTTTTGTTACAAACGAACAGAACTGAAAAATTTTCAGAAAGAAGAAGCTTTTTAAGAGTTAGAGATAGCGGCTAAACAAAGGTAAAAGGAGGGGGCTGAAGCCTTCAACTTTGGGGTAAAAGTGGCGGCTCAAAAAATACCTCAACTTTGGGTAAAGGAGGTGGCTAAAACTCGAGATTTTAAGGAGGGATTTCCATCGGCTGCTCTAGCCCCTTCCGAAATTCCTTTCAAAGGGAAATATTTATAGGTTGATTTCTAGGGTTCTTGATTTGTGCGGGATTTGAAGGAAAGCTATTGAAATTTGAACGTTGATATTACAGAAAATTAATTGAGGTGCAGTGTTTTTTTGTTCAAAATGGTGATGCCAAGCTCTGCCATGGCTGAGCAGGGATGGAACCTTGTGAAGAAGAGGAAAGAAAGGAGAAGAAGCGTCTAGAGAGTGAGAGAAAAGGAAAAGAGAGAGAGAGAGAGACGTTAAGTGTGGTAAACGAGGGGTGGGGTACAGCCGTTGGATTTGAGGAAAAAATTTAATAACAATTAAATGAGATTTTCTGGAATCCAAAATAGGGATATTTCGGATGGAATAATGTAGAAGAGAATAATATAACTTGGGCTAATACCTTTTGGGATGATTTAAGGAATTATTTGGGCTAAAAGCGACAACCATTAACCGTACCCCAATGAACGAATGAATAATAACAATAATAATAATAATAACAACAATTGTAGTATTAATAATATTAATAATGCTAGTAGTAGTGTTATCTTCAAATTCCAAGCTATGTTGCCGCTCCCCCACTTTGCGACTGCTCGTCTTCCGCATCTTACACCTGGCCTCCTAGAAATGGAACCACCGCCTAGCCTCACTTCAGGATCATTCTCTGTCGATCTCAAACCAGCAGATCACCACGACTTCAAGCTCTTCGAAGATCATCTTTCTCTAGTTGCTTTCATTATCAACACTTATCCGGTACTGAACCACTGCACCTCACGGTCTCTTCCAACCACATTCTTCATTACTTCTTCTCAATACTCTGACCCTACGCAATCGAAAAAACCATAACACCGACATTATTGTCAGGCAAGCCAATCATTAATTAATTGAAACAATTTCCTGTTTTAACATTTATGAAAAAAATATTTCCTTACACTTTATTACATATTAACTAAATAAAATCTGTTGAGCAAAACAATAGTTTGAATATTCCATTTTAGCAATTATATCCCAACACATCTCAGAACCCGGTGTCACAAGTACATGAGCATTTTCTAAGAATTTATACAATCATCACAAAGCCTGTCCGAAATAAAAATTGGACTAGGAAATTTTAAAATGAAAACAAATACAGAACGAGGGAGACTCTGTCAGCTGCGGATCACCTCCGGATGATGCAACTCGCCTAAGTCTCCGAATCCTCCACATTTCTATGAAAGTACCCGTGCAATAAAAATGCACAGCAAGTGTAGCATGAGTACAAAAATAACGTGTACTCAGTAAGTCGCGCGCCTAACCTCAGAGAGGTAGTGACGAGAGGTCGAATTAGACATTCACTAAGGGCCAACAAATTAATGAACAACATATGATGAACACGGTAGGCATGTAAAGGTAGTAAAGCAACAATATATATAAGACACTGAAATCCAAGTAAATACTGGAAATAAACAAACAGTTACCACTTCCTCATTTTTTTTTCAAATATCTTAAACAAACAATTTCCTCTTTGTTTTCCCCAAAATATCATAAATCCACAATTTCTTATTTATTTCCCCCCCAAATATCTTATAACTTCAAAAATCATGAAAAATATTTAACAATTTAGCATGCGCATACGGAATAAGGACAACTGGCCTGAGCCATCATAATAATCATATATGTGCACTGACGAGGGTCGAACGGCCCGAACCATAATATTTCTTTCAATCTCCTCGTGGCATACGGCCCGCTCCCATGAGAGGGGGAAATAACACTCCGCTCGTGGAATATAAATTGCGAAGCGGTCACATGCAGTCATGAACAATCGACCCACCCCGACTACGTCGGGAAAATAAATACTCAAGTAAATGACAAGCTTCTCTTTTGAAAACCACAAAATAGTGTTTAAACCCTTTTTCGAAATTTACTTGCTAAGTTTTTATAATGTTTAATAACATAACCTTATCCGGAAATATAATTGCCCGCGAAAGAAATCAATTCTCTTTTTAGATGCTTAAGAAAATAAACTCTAATCTTCTTTAGTCATTCAATTACAATTTCAACCATATTATTAGTCTAATTGCAGACATGATCACATGTACAACAGGTAAGGCATGCTAGTGGGTCCTAGGCTACCCGGACATGGCATAGTAGTAGCTACGCACAGAATCCCGTCACCTTGTGCGTACGTAGCCCCCGAAGATAATAACACACACTTAATTAATTCACCTAGGGGGACAATTCCCCCTCACAAAGTTAGAAAGTAGACTTACCTCGCTCCGAAATTCCATAACCGGCTTCCAAGCCCTTCCGACGACTCCAACGGACGCACAACGCCCCAAAACTATCCAATTCACGGCAAACCAATAAAAATATACTCTAATATTTGCAACAATTCCAAATCATATAATTTCCCAACCCCGCTTAGTGAAATGACCAAAATTCCCTCGGGCCCACGTGCTCGGAATCCGAAATTTCTCGAAGATAAATCCTACCCATAGCTTTACTAGTTCAAATATATAATTTACACTAAATTCCATGCTCAAATTCGTGGCTAAAAACCCAAATTACCATTTTCTAGGTTCCTTTAAGATTTTCAATTTTTCCACAATTTTCATGTCTAATTCCATGTATAAACCTTGAATTAACTTGGAAATGAGAAGGAATCACTTACCTCTTGATGCTTGATGAAAATCACCCTTTGAAATCCTCAAAAATCGCCCCAACCATGAGAGATATATGAGAGAAATGGAAAAAATCCATTTTAAATTGAACACTACCCAGGAAAACCTTCTATACGATCGCACACAATTAGTCGTGATCGCACAGGCCAAGTATGCTGCACAGATTTTCTTCCCCGCGATCGCACAAGCATGCATGCGATCGCACATGCCTTTTTCCAGCTCCCTCCAAATCCTTCTCCGCGATCACACAAGCATTCCTGCGATCGCACAGGCCTTTTTCCAGATCCCTCCAAATCCTTCTTCGCGATCGCACAACTAAGGCCGCAATCGCACTAAACCCCCAAAACACCAGAAAAACAGCAGCAACCATTCACTTGGAAATAAACCGGAACCACCCCGAAACAGACCCGAGGCCCTCGAGACCCTGTCCAATCACACGACTCAGTCTCATAACCTCACACAGACTTGCTCGAGGCTTCAAATCACATCAAACAACGTCGAAATCACGAATTGCACTAAAATTCAACTTTATGAACATAGAAATTTCTAACTTCTACATCCGATGCCGAAACCTATCAAATCACGTCCGATTGACCCCAAATGTTTGCACACAAGTCATATTCAACATTACGGACCTGATCCAACTTCCGGAATCGCATTCCGATCCCGATATCAAAATTTCCACTTCCGGTCGGATTTTTCCAAAAACCTTCAGATCCTATCTTTAGCCAAATGACTTCAAAATGACCTCCGGACATCCGAATTCACTTCCGATCAGGCTCCCAACTCCAGAATCACCATACGAAGCTATTTCCAAACTCGGAATCCCAAAAAGACATCAATAACTCATAAATTCACTTCAAGCCCAAATTTGTGAAATTCTTCTAAAATGCTAACTTCCACAATTTGCACCGAAACGCTCCCGGGTTATCCAAAACCCGATCCGGACATACGCCCAAGTCCAAAATCATCATACGGACCTCCAGGAACCCTCAAATCCTGATTCTGAGGTCGTTTACTAAAAATTCCAATCTTTGTCCATTTCTCCAACTTAAGGCTTCTAAAATGAGAATTTTCTTTCCAACCAACTCTAAACTTCCCGAAATTCAATTCTTACCACGCCCACGGGTCATAATACCTGAAACGAAGCTACTCACAGCCTTAAACCACTGAACAACGTGTTGGAGCTCAAAACGACCGGTCGGGTCGTTACATTCTCCCCCACTTAAACAGACGTTCGTCCTCGAACGTGCTAAGAACTGCTCTAGAGTTATCTGAAATCACTGTTTAACACTTCGAGCACCTGCCCGTGCTACTGTTTAACCAAATAATTAGATCCTTTGTCTAAATATATTTCTAACGCGGGTTACTGATAATCAAGGAAATAGAGAAAAATGAATAATAGACAATATTGCAGAAATATAGAAAAGCAAAGTAGATTGTATTCGAGAATCAGATGCCTTTACGAGCTGTATTCCCCTTCCTTATATAGGAGATTCCTTGATATAACGTACAAATCTTGCTATTGTTTCTCATTAATGACTAATTATGACATTAATGAGGCGTTACAAAGGATAACGGTAATCGGGGTACGATTACATAATGTTCGATTAATCAATTGTGGGTTCTTGAATCTGCCCGTAGCTTTGTCTAGATTCATTCTGACCGTGCCTCTTCCCTGTTTTGATCAGGTTGAGTTTCCCGTGGCTGATAAGATCGAGGGTTTATTAAATCGTGCCTCTTTGTTCCATACCTCTTCGAAGAATCACATGCAGCTGTCGCGTTCTCTTGTGTCCATGTAACTGGCTGAGTTGTCAAAAGTTGGCTTACGTGTGAAACTCTTTTCTACTAATACAGATAGTCCCCTCACTTACCATATATTTATCGATTAATATTTGGTAAGTGGATATTCATTTATGGCGGGAATATTATGCTGCCGCTTTTCCTCGAAACATTGTATCCTTCTCTGCACCATAGGCGTCGTTTGTCACTTCTATTTAATGCTCATACCACGGGTCCTTTTCGGGTTGGTTCTGTATTTACTTGACACCTTTTAGGGCTTTTTGCGGCTGTGTCAGTCCCGAAGTAACATTTTCAATTATGACTTTCATCATTATTTTTCTTTTTCCCCATGTTTGACGGTTGTCCTCAAGTATAAATACCTTTCTTCTTTTCTTTGCTTCAACGAAACACTTTCTAACTTTGTCTTTTGTAAATAACTTTCTTCTTGCCTTTTTAAACATGTCTTCTTCAAACCAACCTCAGGGAGTAATAGATATTGAAAACTTAACGCCATCTTTTGCTCTGACTAGGAGTCAGAGGGGTGGTAGACTTAGAAGTCTTGGATCCACTCCTTTGAGGGGCTCTTCTTCTTCTCAGATAGTTCCCTCTCCTTCCACTAGATCTCTAGTTTCTCCAAGGTTTAGGGTTTCTCGATCTTTGTCTAGAGGTAGAGGTGAACGCCTTCGTGAACCTGGAGTTGATGAAATTGTCCCTGCTGAGTTTGTTTTTGCTAGAGATAATCAAGTTCTTGTAGACCAATCTTCTTCCCTTGAGAGTGTCGAAAGGTATCCAACCCTTATAACTGTGGGTCAGATTTCCCTTGTTCGTAGGGAGTGTTTTTGGAGGCCTGATTTCCCTGTCTACATTCCGAATAGTAATCAAATAATAACGTCTTACAAGACGGGATATGCTTTTGTTTATACGTACCCTTTCACTCTAGGGTTTAGACCCCCCATTGACCTAGTCCTAATTGAATTCTGCCATTTTTTCAATATATGCTTAGGACAAGTTGGTCCGCTTGTGTGGCGAGTTGTCGCATGTCTTAGGAGTTTAGATTCTTTAGCCTCGGTTCCTTTTACTTTCAACCATCTTATTCATCTCTACTATCCTACCTTATTTCGTGAAGGGGTTTTTACTCTGACTGCTAGAAGCAAGAGAGTGCTGGTAAGCCCTGGAGATGATAAGGATAGGGGTTGGTACCTCCGATATGTTGCTGTACCCACTGTTGGTTTAGTGGGCGAAGAAAATCTTCCCTTCTCTGAAAAGTGGAATCGCGACGTGAGTATGCTTTAGCTCATCTATTTACTTTTCCTCGTACTGACTTGAGATGTTTTATTGAGGATGTCTCCGGTATCCGTGATTGGGTAGAAAAATTGTTGTCTGTTGCTCCTTTAGAAGAGAGATATTGGAAGTACCTCGCTGGGAGGTATGGTTGGCATGTAAAGACCCACGGTAAGTGAAGATTTTGTTCTTGCTTCTTTCCGTACTCGAGTCTCTTCTTTCTTTGTTGCTTAACTTTTTCCCTTTTAGTAGGGTTCTCTGCTTGTGGGGTGTCTGCTTCATCTATCCCAAAGATGTCTTTGGGTCAGGCCCAAGAAATTATTGTTGGTTCATCTTCCTCGAAGAGGAAGATTGGTGAGTCTCGTTCCGTAGAAGAAGAAGAAGGTTCTTTAGTACACAGGCCACGGAGAAGGCGGGTGGTTTCAGATGATGATTTTACACCCTTGACCTTGCCTTACGTGTCTGTTGTTGAGCCCTCTTTCCTTGAAGATATCTCACATTCCCCCGTTAATAAGTCTGTGGATTGCCTGTTCCATGAAGGTTTTGTCCTTGCTCCTGACGATGTCCTTTTGGCTGCTGTCTTTCCTGCTTCTTTAAGAGAAGTTGTCTCATCTGCTCCTTTGGCTATTTCGGCTTCTGTTGTTGCTTTGCCCATAACTTCCTCAACTTTTCAACCCTCTGTGCCTGTTGCTTCGCCCGTGGCTTCTCCAGCTCCTCAACCCTCCGTGCCTGTTGCTGTTTCATCTCTTCCTTCTTCCATACCTTCCGTTAGGGAAGTAGGGTCTTCCAGCAGAGAGATGCGGTAGATGGTAATATAGGTTGCAGCTGAGGGGAATCTTTTCAAGAAAATGGGTGAGCCCAAAGTGTGGCTCAAGCCTTTTATTGGTCCCACTGAGAAAGCCAAGCTAGCCAGCCACAATGCTCTTACATGGGCCAATGAAGTTGTGCATACCTCTTTGAAGGTATGATGCAGGTTCTCCTCTTTTATTTTCGTACATGAAATTTATCATATCTGATTAGTTTTATTTCTTGTAGATTAATCTTATAGGCATGGAGCTCATGAATAGGATCTCAAATACGGACCATGAGACAAAAAAGTTGTAGGCCGATGCTGATAATTGGAAAGCACAGTACGATAGCCTAAGGATTGACATGGATGCCTTAGAAGAGGAAATGAGTACCTTGAAGCGGCAGATGAGGCTCGTGGCGGCAGAACTGGCTGTAGAGAAGGCTTCTTCCAGTCAGGCTGATAAAGACAAGAGTGTTCTAGAGTCCTCATTTGCTGAGCAGCTGTCCCGTGCCTCAGAGGAGATTAGAGACTTGAAAAATTTGTTGGGGCAGAAGGAGGAATACTCAGGTGAGCTCGTGCAATCACTTACTCGGACTCAAGAGGACCTTCGTAAGGCTTTAGATGAAGTTCAAACTCTAGAGGAGTCGGTTGTACCGTAAGGGCCGCCCATGAAGCTGCGGAAGCGGAGAAGGACGGATTGAGAGCCGAGCTTCAAGTATGGGCAAAGTATTATGAAGATCTTGAAGAGGTGGCTGCTGTTGATGTGAGCTGGGCGTGCATGAATTCTCGCCTTGACACATTGACGAAAATGAGTCAAGAGGGTTTCGACCTTAGTGATGAAAAAGCTAAAACTAAGGAAGCCATGGAGAAGGCTCAACAAGGTCATAACCTCTCTTCACCTGATGGTGAGACTCCAGCCACTCGTGTCTCTTCATCCCTAGTTGCTCTCGCTCCTTCTGCCAGTGAAGTCAACCCCCTTCTTGAAGAAGTTTAGTTGGTTAACCCCCTTTTTTTGTCTCAATTGGTGGTTACCCCCATTCCCATCGGGGGTAAATTTGGATTTCTTTAAAGTACCCAAATGACAACTTAGGCTCACCTCAATACAAGGGAACAACTATTTTTTACTAGTAACAATTTTTATAAAGATTGGGGTTTTTACCCGCAACTGTTTTCGTTGGAAACAATTTTCTAATAAGTACGAGGGAAATGTTTTCTTATTCGTAACTGTTTTTATTTGATAACAGTTTTCTGAACAAATACAAGGATTTAGATCTTTCATCCATAATTGTTTTATTTGATAACAGTTTTTTGAATGAGTACACTAATGATGATCTTTTACCCCTAACTGTTTTTGTTACAACAACTTTGAATAAGTATAAAGATGTACATTTCTTTCTCGTGACTAATATTTTGCCTTTCAACCTGAACATGTTCGAAGGTTTTGGCTTTTTGCATTAGGCTTTGTATTTGGTTGACTCTTTTGATCTCTTTCGATTCTGC